>JAVJIF010002346.1:0-288302 GCA_038442645.1 Agave tequilana | reverse complement strand
TGTTTATGCATGAGTTAAGGGGGAGCTTCTTTGAAGCTTAATTTAATCCATGCATATATAACTCCATGAGTTTTGACATCATCAAAAGGGGAGATTGTTGGCCAAAGGCCTTCCACTCTAGTTTTGATGATGATTAACTCATGTAGTTATGTTTTACTAATAATCTGGTGATTTAAGTTTCAGATCATTAACCAAGATATTAGTTGGTGATTAGCTTCAACAAGGAGTTTAGAAGCTTTTCATGTTGATTCCAGGGCCAAAGCTTCAAGATCACACATTGCCTAGCCCATGGATGGCGTTTTGGAGCAAGTCAACTTGAAGATGAAGATCATCAAGAAGACTTAGGTATCCATAGTTTAGATAGTGTGTTTAGATCCAATTTGTAAAGCTTAGTATAGTTGATATGCTCAAGTGCACAACACACAAAAGTTTTATGTTTTGGTTTTGGTTTTCATGAATAGTAGATCAAAACAAGTTTTACATGGTTTTTATGTATATTAGATGTGTTTCAATATACATACATGCTTCATATCTTAAACAAACTTATTTTGATATGTCTATTCATGAGTTTTTAGGAAAATCAGATTTCCTATTGGAAAAATCAAGTTTGATAAAAAATACAAGTTTTGGTTTTTGGTTTTCAAGAATGATAGATCAAAACAAGTTTACTTTATTCTATGTATATTAGATATGTTCTAAATATACATACATGCTTTAAACTTGCTAAACAAACTTATTTGATATGTCTATTCATGTATTGAAAAATCAAGTTTGATAAAAAACAAGTTTTGTTTTTGATAAAAATTGCAAGACTCAAAAATAAATTGATATGATTGATATATGTCTTGAAATTTTTATCACTAGTTTGTGTTTTAAAATAAAATGATAAAACAAGTTTTAGGATTTTCAGATAAGATAAAAGATTTTTATAAAATAATTTTCCCAATTTTTCTGACCCCGTTTTTGGTCCAGGCTTCAACCAAGTCGATTAGTAGCCTGACTAGTCGACTAAGGCTGAGGTCGGTCGACCGGGCCGGTCGACCGACGTGCACAATCTGTGCACGTTTGGAGCCACTGGGACGGTCGACCGGTCTGAGAGCAGCGAGTCTGGTTTGTTTGTGTAACCCCCTGATCCCCTGTGTACGTATAACCGTATCGGTACGCGATACGGCGTACAAAATTGATTTGACCTCCGTGGTAGTCGATTGAGTTGATTTCAGTTTCAAAAATCATTTCTAACATTTTAAATTTTTCAGGATTTCTGGAATTTTTCTGGATTATTTTGGAAAATCTCCGTTGTCGGTGTCGACCGATACCGATAACCGGCCTTACGATTTTTCTTTCACAACGGAGTAGAATTTTGAGAATGGCTTTCACCGTATGTCTTAGGATCACATGAGCTATGTTCGGTATTTTTGAGGATTTTTCGGAATTTATCGAAAATCCGGCAAACCGGTGTCGCCCGTATCGGCGAGACATTCTGGGATTTTAATTTGCAAAACCGGATAGAGTTTCTAGAAACTGTCTTCATATTACGTCTCCAGATAATATTCTCTATTTTCTGTAATTTTTAGGCACCGTTCGGGACAAGTCGAATTTTAGGCCGAATTAAATAATATTATTTTAATAATTAAAAACCCTTTTCTTTTCTTTTCTTTTCTTTTTCTTTCTTCTTTCCATTTCTCCAGAGAGCTCCAACCCACCGCCTCTTTCAATCAACCCACCGCCTCTCTCTCTCCTTTAAGTCCTCTCCTTTCTCTCTCTCTTCCACACTCTCTCTCTAAAACCTCTCTCTCCTCCCAATTTCTCTCTCTCCTTTTTTCTCTCTCTCTCTTCTCTCTATAATCTCTTCTCTCTCTCTGTAACCTATCTCTCTCCCCTGTACTCTCTCCTCCCTCTCTGGTGGACGCCGGCGGTGCCGGAGGCCGGCCAGGCAGCCGGTGGCGAGGGAGGCCGGCTAGACGCCGGCAGGCGCTGTGGGGGGGGGGGCGCCAACCCCCACCCCTCTCTCTCTCTCTCCCTCTCTGCAGGGTCCCCCGGCGGCCCTGGGCGCCGGAGTAACGCCGGCGCCGACGGGGCAGCGGCGCCGGCGCGCGGGCGGCGGGCCGCGCGGGCGGCGGCAGCGCACGCTGCTGCTGTCGTGGCTTCTGTTGGAAGAAACCCAATGGGTTTGGGTTTGGGTTTAACCCAAACCCGGCCCATTTGCATCAAACCCGACCAATTAAAGGTACTATTACATTTTAGCCCCTGTAAATTATATTTAGGCCCTTGCAAAATTACAAATAGCCCCCTAAATAATTTCTGTTATTACGTAACTAACCTTTTCTCTCGCGGTTTTGGGTCTTCGGGCGATATCGGGAGCATCCGGACTCCGATTCGGGCGATTCTGGATCCGTTGCGATCGTGGGAAAGAGAGCTAAAGGCCTATAGCCAGTTTGAGTGTTTTTATTTTATAAATTATCTTTTTAGTCTATCAATTGAACTTGGTTATTTTATTAATTACCGGTAAATCTTAATTGGTACACCATATTAAAACATTGTAATAAACACTTATACTTATATATGTCGGATACTAATAGACGTAGAGTGTAACACTGGATACCTATTAGGTCATGTTCATGGACTACTGATATCCGCCCACCAAGTCACTATATGGTTGGACACAATCATGTCATGTATCGTATCACAGTAATATTACCTGCATACGGTTCCACAGATACACCATGACACGACATTGTCACTAGACACGCATGCTAGATACTGGTACTATAATTCACAGGACATGATATTATAACACGGACTACCATTATTACATGTACTATTACATGGAGTATGACACACATTTATATTCCTAGTACTAGGATAAGGACGCATGTCAAATTATTGTTTACACTGATACGAGAGTGCACTGTACATGATAGTAGACACTGTTCATTGGTATTACTTGTACATGTTGTACAGATACTATGACACGTCTCATTTTGTATTCATGTGCTCTACTTCACGGCATACTATTATATCCTATACCGTTATCATCATTACATGGATTCTTGGCATATCACCATTTCACGTGCATACATGATTTATTTATGCTTGTCATATGAATCACCGTGCTTATTACATGTATTATTGTTCCATGTTCCCGTATTCATGATTGTTTCCTGTTACTGATATGGATATACCCGATACTGGACATGAGAGCTGTTGATATGCGCTATGTGGAATCCCACATCTATATTGTTCCTGTTATATTGTTCCCGTTATATTGTTCCCGTGATATTGTTCCCGTTTTCGGGTATATTGTTCCTGATATATTGTTTTATGCTATCAACAGAGCTCAGGTCCAGTTATCGTGTTATCCGTATTAGGTACTGTATTTGTTCTTTACATTGTTAACTTGACATATCAGGACATATCAGATCATAATGATAACTGGGGTATGGGGGAGACTTGACGGTTGATTAGATCTTATCGGGTGATGTACTGGATCCTATTGTTAGTCCCACTGCAGGGGACGGTAGTGCTACCTACCACTAGATCGATGAGCTCCCATTACTGATTCGTGCTCCCCTCTTAGCGGAGGGCCCTGGTCTTAGCAGCCAGGGGTCCGTTTAAGGCCGTGATCCGGGTATGCACGGGATACATCCACCCGATAAGAACTCCTCGACCATGGGTTTCCAATTAACATAATAAAACAGTATACACAATAGTGACGTCGGGAACACTTGTTATTTGGTCACTCTCTCGTTTGGATAATGGTACCCGTACGCCATGTCCGGATGGGTTCGACTGGAGTGCGGGCTCCAGTATGAACTGCCAGTGGTATGGGACACTGGAAGAGATTGATTAAAATACCAGGGGTACTGATTGCTACTATTGTATAAATGACATGACTTTGACATGACTTACCCGTTACATGTTTAGTTGTACTTGTTACTGTTCCTGATCATTGATCTGCTATCATGTGACATGTATACATTGCTATTGTTCCTGTTTCCTTTTACACTTTCTTTAGTGCCCTACTACTCATGCACATGTACACATTGCATCACATATATTCTGTTTGCATTGCTTATATGCTGCCTAGACACAACACAGTAGCATGTTCATATTGCATATGCCCACTGCATGTTCATTTACATCACTATCATGTTCCCTGCTATTACGTCACCGCTAGATAACATTATTTATTATATAGACCTGATGATAACCGGCTAGGTAGTGATGGTACCAAAAGATGACATGTTTATAATTTCTACTGCTTCCTATATGCTTATGATATTATATCACTTGTACCACATCATGTATTCTATATTATGTTGGCCCAATGGCCTTCCACTCTAGTTTTTATGATGATCAACACTCATGTAGTTATGTTTACTAATATTCTTGTGTTCTAAGTTTCAGATCATTACAGGATATTAGTTGGTGATTAGCTTCAACAAGATGATTAGAAGCTTATCATGGTGATTCCGGTGCCAAAGCTTAAAGATCATACCTTTGCACTTGGAGAATCACGGGTTTTGGAGCAAGTCTACTTGAAGATGAAGATCGTCAAGAAGACTTAGGTATCCTAGTTTAGATAGAGTTTTAGATCCATTTGTAAAGCTTAGTTTAGTGGATATGCTCAAGTGCACAAAACACACACGTTTCATGATTTGGTTTTTGGTTTTCATGAATAATAGATCAAACAAGTTTACCTTATACCTATGTATATAGATATGTTCTAGATATACATACATGCTTTAAACTTGCTAGACAAACTTATTTTGACTATCCTATTCATGTTTTGGAAAAATCAAGTTTGATAAAAATACAAGTTTTGTTTTTGATAAAATTGGCAAGACACAAAAATGAATTGATATGATTGATATATGTCTTGAAATTTTTATCACAAGTTTGGTTATCAAAGTAAAATGATAAACAAGTTTTAGAAAAAAACAATTTTAGAAAAACAGTTTTTATTGTGATTAAACTATTTTTTAGATTTACTGTGAATTTATGGGATTTTTATTGAGTGAAAAGACCTATTTTCAAATCCCGTATCTGTGCAGATCTGCACTGTGCCTGCCAGGCCAGTTCGGTCGACCGGACCGGTCGACCGCACCAAGTGGCCGGTCGACCGGGTCGGTCGACCGATGTGCACAGACGTGCACGCTGGCTACACATTGTAGTCGGTCGACCGGACCGGTCGACCGAGTTGAGAGTTCAACTCTCAGGATGTTTCGGTCGACCGGGCGGTCGACCGCTAGTGCCCAACGGTCACTTTTTCTGACCGTTGGCGTCGACCGGGCCGGTCGACCGACGCCTGTCAGAGCTGCCAGCTCAGCTCTAACGGCTAGTTTTCTGTTTGGCCATATAAACTCCATCTCTTTGGGGATTTTGGCCAAGTTTTTTAAGAGAAAAAATACTGGTTTTCTGAGGTGTTTAAAAGAGTTTTAAAAAGAGTTTGTGGGCTTTAAAACTTCTCATCTTTATTTGTTTTGGGTTTTGGAAAATCAAAGAAAACTAGGTTTTGGGATTTTGATTTGGTATTTCATTTTCTATCATATACAAAGATTTCCCAAGTAGTTTTTTCTTTGTTGCTTGTTTCCAAAAACACTTTGATTCCACACTTGAGCTATATCATCTATCCTAAACTATTAGGATCTTGTTTTTGTGGAAAAAGAAAGAGAAAAAGAAAGAGAAGAGTTTGAGGTTGTTTGTTGTAAACCTCTTTGTTGTAAACACCCTTTTATTTGTGAATCCCTCTTCGGTAGAGGTGTCGGGTGATGAGTTGTATCCCTCAAGTGTGAGGTGATAGTATTGGTTGTGAGCCTCTTCGGTAGAGGTGTGTGGATTGGTTGTTGTATTGGCTACGGGCCTTACCCTCGGTTGTGAGGTGGTTGTTTGAGAGAGGAGTTTGGTACTCCTAGAGTTGTAAGAAATCCTCTTCGGTAGAGGTTCCCTCGGTGGGAGTTGAGATAGTGGAAATCCTACACGGTGGTGTAGGCGGGGATGTAGAGCAAGGTGCTCGAACCTCGAAACAAATCTTGGTGTTTGCGTTTTGATCCATTGTCTCTCTAACTCTCTCTCTTATAATTGTGCAAAGCATCATACTCATCATCATATCATACTTGCTGTGTTGAGCATTGACTCATTCATATCTTATACATTGCTTGTGTTGCCTTGCATCTTTATATTGCAATTCATTCTTATATGCTTGGCTTGATTGTGTGTATTTCATATTGCTTGGATTGCTTGTGTGTGTGTGCCTAACTTATACTCATCCAACAAGAGCTTCACATAGCACCTCAACCCATTTCAAGGGGAATCAAGGGGAGTTAGTCCAGAGCCTCGCAAGGGGAATTCGGCTACACTTGTTGTATTGTATTAGTTTGTGCATAATTTGCATTAGCTTCCGCATTTAGCGCACTTAGTTTGCATTAAGTTTCTAGATTAGCACTTACACCTATTCACCCCCCCTCTAGGTGTTTTTCAATTGGTATCAGAGCTAGTGCTCCTGATACTTAGGCTTAACATCCTAGGAGTGAGATCCATTTGCTTGCTAATCTCATTTGCATTTGCTTGTTTGCACACATCTAGTTTATACCATGGACTTCATGACCCCACCTAGCTATGATCCTTCCAACATTGATATTTGGAAGTATAGGATGTCCATGTACCTAAAAACCCTAGGTTTGCATGTCTTTCTTGCCGCCACCAAGAGATGTTATCTTGGTGATTGCAATCATATAGGGGCCAATGCACAAGCCCTAGAGGCCATTAGAAGCACTTTACCTAAAGAATATCTTTTACGTGTTTCTAATCTTGATTCCGCTTTTGCAGTGTGGAACAAGTTGACAACAACCACCAACACCTCCAAGCTTCAAGTCCAAATCCAACAAGAAGAGGAATCTAGTGGAGAATCCGAGCCACAACAATGCTATATGGTCCAAGGGAATGACTCCCTTGAGGTACATTCGGAACCCCACTTAGATAGTGATGATGATGCTAGTTCTTCTAGTAATGATATTTGATCCCCATGCTCTAAATGAAGAACTTTCAATAGTATGTGAAAAGTTAATTGAAAAAATAAGATTTGAAAAGAAAAGTCTAGAAATTGAAAAAGAAAATAAGTGTTTGCATGCTAGACTTGACAATGTTTTGCAAGAGAAGGTTGAGGTCTATAATGAAAGGGATTCATTGAGATCTCAATTGGAACTTGCACTTAAAGAAAATGAATTTTAAAGTCTAAAAATGATTGCCATGCATTTTAAAGAAAAATGAAAACTTGTCTTCTAGAGTTGATTTTGTTTAAAAGAGAATGTTGTTTTAAAAAACAAAATCATTTCTATTTCCAATGATTAAATGTTTGCTTAGAGAAAAATATTATTTTGCAAAATAAGATTGATTCTCATGTTTGCCATGCTAGGGTAGTTTCACCTAAATCACCTATTGCATGTTCCACTTCTTCTATGCTCGAAAATGATATAAATTTGTTAAAGAAGAAAATGGATTGTTTGGGCTCCACTATGAGCCAATGTGCCATGAACCACTCACGATTGGAAACCTTGGTTCGAAAGAAACAAGTTCCAACTTCTATGCATGCACACCCTCCACGGCATACACATGCTCCTCACGGACACCATCAACACATGTATGCTCATGTGTACTCATGTACACATTGTGGACGTAAGGGCCACCTTGCTAAATTTTGTTATGATAGATTACATACTCCTAATTTAGCAAAGAATTTTGTTGGGTTAGAAATGAGACTAACCCCCATGGACCCAAAAGAGTATGGGTACCAAAGACCACCCCTCCTATTGTTTTTGATGTAGGTGTGGGCTCTCACATGACGTGAGAGTGATGACACCTTGGAGTGGATGCGTTCCGGACTTAAAGGAAATCTATTGGATGCATCACTTTCAAGGGAAGAGATGGTGGAAAGGACCACCAAGTTTTGGAGACAAGGAGAGTTGCCCTCTAGGTTTTGGTAACAATTCCTAACTCCGTATTATTATTACATGCTTTTAATATTCTTTGTTTGTAGCATGTTTTTGATGTCTATGGATTAGTATGTTCATTCCATGTTAATTAGATCCTTGACATACATGTATAGTATTTGAGACACACATGCTTACTTGAATCATACTTAGTGTTCTCACTTTTGTTTAAGCTATAGTGTACATCATGAATCTAATACATGTGAATTTACATAGTAATCATGTTTAGCTTTATCATGATGACTTTTATATTTGTTTTGATGCTTCATGTTAAGGTTACTTGTTTAGATGTTAGTTTCATTAAGACTAGGAATTATACTTGTACATATAGTGGGCCACAAATAAATCTATATATGTATGAGCTTGAACGCTTATTTGAACCCATTAGATGTGCTAGTATAGTCTAGTTTTGATGATTCATACATTTCAAACTTGTATTCCATTTTTGGATTTGTTTTATGATTGTGTGTTCACTTCATGTATATGTTTGTATTGCCAAACTTTAAGATATACATGTATACCCCTTGAGTCATTTGCCTTTCATGCAAATCTATATTTGGACTCAATTGTGTTTAGGGATATGTATGTATACTTCATGTTTGACAATTCATACATATACCTTGAAATGAAATTTGTTGTGATGAAAATTTAGTTTTTCATGTTTCATGTATTTATGTTTAACTTCATGTATATGTCTATCTAGTTCAAACTAATCTTATACATATACATCTTTTTGAGCCACGTGCCTTCATGAATATACATTTAGTGGACTCGTTGAGTTTTGGATATGTATGTATATTTTAGCTTGTATTAGACATACATATGCCTTGAAGATTAAATAAGGAGTTTTATATGATTTTCATGTTTTTGATGGAATTATGTTTTAAGGAATAATTGAGCTTAATGAATATTTTTCATGATTATGATCTTCACATATTATTTGTACACTCATATCTATTGCTCTTGTTTTGTTTCTTATGAGTTATGCTTTATTGGTTAGAGTGATGATTATCATGTGAGTTCATTTTTGTTTTATTCCTTACTTGAAGGATTTCGTGCTAGTTAACAAGTTTTCCATTTAATTAGTTGCGGTGTTCTTCATTTTGGTAGTGATTTTCAAACAAAACTACATTTTCAAATCTATCTTTGAAAACCCCTACCTTCCAAGGGAGGTTGGATGGGAGATCATGTTCATGTATGCCCTAAATTGAAAATCTTTAAAACTTGAATTATGATTGGGTGGTAGATAATATGATGTATACACTTGAACTTATTGTTATGTCAATTGGTATCATTGAACTCTTTCAATTGGTATCATTTTGATCTTCTTGTATACTCATATATGTTTTGTATGTATGTATGCTTTAAATTCCAAGTATATCAATTTCTATTGGTATCTATCTTTCATACATATATATGTTTGTGTTTATGCTAGTGCTTGAGTTTCAATTTTGTTTAAATTGATTACTTTTAAATTGTTATCAAGACTATGCATGTCTTTAGTTTGTTTTTCATAAAGGGGGAGAAAATTTGATTGTGTATTTCAATTGGTATTTGTACTCCCACTCTTTATGATTAAAAGTTGTTATTTTGAACATATGATATCAACATCAAATTTGTTTATATATTTTCAAAATGAAATATATTCCTACAATTGGTATCAAAATTTGTGTTTAGACATTCAAAATTTGTTATGTTGTTTTACAATTGGTAATTTGTTATGTTTAATTACAATTGGTATCTCAAAATATTGTTTAAAGAAAATATTCAAAGTTTTGATTTGTATTTCCTATATGCAAGGAGAGCTTAACATCTCTCTTACATATAGATTCATGTTGAGTATATTATAAATTGAGGAGCTTGACAACTCTTCTTTATATGATATACGTGTGTAGGGGGAGCTTCACATCTCCTCTTATGCATTACATAATATGTGTTATGTGAATGGGGCTTGTCATCCCTTCTTCATGTAATGCATATGTGTAGGGAAGCTAACTTAGCGTCTTCCTCTTCATGAATGTATATAGCATATAACATATATTGATTCTTGTTTATTGGTATCAAGATGCTTCATTGACATATTTTTAATTGATATCATGTTTGTAGTCACCCCTTATTGATTTTGTTTTTTTGTTTTAGACAAAAAGGGGGAGAACATTGTCTTTTATTGTTTTGTTTGACATAAAGGGGAAGAAAGATTTTTTACCCTCGTTTTATTTATGGTTTTGATTACCCCTTGTTGATGATTGACAAAAAGGGGGAAAAGATTTATGAAGTTTTATATGCATGCTTATGTTTATGCATATATTATGTTTTAATCTCAAGAATCTCAAGAATATTAAGTTTAATTGATTTATAGAGTTTGCTTTGTAATTGGTATCTAGAGCTTATTTTGTTTCCATTTGATATCTAGAACCATTTATTGTTTATACATATGCATGTTTCATGTTAATATTCATTGCATATATTGTTTATCCCTATGCATGAGTTAAGGGGGAGCTTCCTTGAAGCTTATCTTTAATCCATGCATATATAACTCCATGAGTTTTGTCATCATCAAAAAGGGGGAGATTGTTGGCCCAATGGCCTTCCACTCTAGTTTTGATGATGATCAACACTCATGTAGTTATGTTTACTAATATTCTTGTGTTTCTAAGTTTCAGATCATTAACAGGATATTAGTTGGTGATTAGCTTCAACAAGATGATTAGAAGCTTATCATGGTGATTCCGGTGCCAAAGCTTAAAGATCATACCTTTGCACTTGGAGAATCACGGGTTTGGAGCAAGTCTACTTGAAGATGAAGATCGTCAAGAAGACTTAGGTATCCTAGTTTAGATAGAGTTTTAGATCCATTTGTAAAGCTTAGTTTAGTGGATATGCTCAAGTGCACAAAACACACACGTTTCATGATTTGGTTTTTGGTTTTCATGAATAATAGATCAAAACAAGTTTACCTTATACCTATGTATATTAGATATGTTCTAGATATACATACATGCTTTAAACTTGCTAGACAAACTTATTTTGACTATCCTATTCATGTTTGGAAAAATCAAGTTTGATAAAAATACAAGTTTTGTTTTGATAAAATTGGCAAGACACAAAAATGAATTGATATGATTGATATATGTCTTGAAATTTTTATCACAAGTTGGTTATCAAAGTAAAATGATAAAACAAGTTTTAGAAAAACAATTTTTTAGAAAAACAGTTTTTATTGTGATTAAAACTATTTTTTAGATTTACTGTGAATTTATGGGATTTTTATTGAGTGAAAAGACCTATTTTCAAATCCCGTATCTGTGCAGATCTGCACTGTGCCTGCCAGGCCAGTTCGGTCGACCGGACCGGTCGACCGCACCAAGTGGCCGGTCGACCGGGTCGGTCGACCGATGTGCACAGACGTGCACGCTGGCTACACATTGTAGTCGGTCGACCGGACCGGTCGACCGAATTGAGAGTTCAACTCTCAGGATGTTTCGGTCGACCGGGCCGGTCGACCGCTAGTGCCCAACGGTCACTTTTTGACCGTTGGCGGTCGACCGGGCCGGTCGACCGACGCCTGTCAGAGCTGCCAGCTCAGCTCTAACGGCTAGTTTTTCTGTTTGGCCTATATAAACTCCATCTCTTTGGGGATTTTGGCCAAGTTTTTTAAGAGAAAAATACTGGTTTTCTGAGGTGTTTAAAAAGTTTTAAAAAGAGTTTGTGGGCTTTAAAACTTCTCATCTTTATTTGTTTTGGGTTTTTGGAAAATCAAAGAAAACTAGGTTTGGGATTTTGATTTGGTATTTCATTTTCTATCATATACAAGAGATTTCCCAAGTAGTTTTTCTTTGTTGCTTGTTTCAAAAACACTTTGATTTCACACTTGAGCTATATCATCTATCCTAAACTATTAGGATCTTGTTTTTGTGGAAAAGAAAAGAGAAAAAGAAAGAGAAGAGTTTGAGGTTGTTTGTTGTAAACCTCTTTGTTGTAAACACCCTTTTATTTGTGAATCCCTCTTCGGTAGAGGTGATCGGGTGATTGAGTTGTATCCCTCAAGTGTGAGGTGATAGTATTGGTTGTGAGCCTCTTCGGTAGAGGTGTGTGGATTGGTTGTTGTATTGGCTACGGGCCTTACCCCTCGGTTGTGAGGTGGTTGTTTGAGAGAGGAGTTTGGTACTCCTAGAGTTGTAAGAAATCCTCTTCGGTAGAGGTTCCCTCGGTGGGAGTTGAGATAGTGGAAATCCTACACGGTGGTGTAGGCGGGGATGTAGAGCAAGGTGCTCGAACCTCGAAACAAATCTTGGTGTTTGCGTTTTGATCCATTGTCTCTCTAACTCTCTCTCTTATAATTGTGCAAAGCATCATACTCATCATCATATCATACTTGCTTGTGTTGAGCATTGACTCATTCATATCTTATACATTGCTTGTGTTGCCTTGCATCTTTATATTGCAATTCATTCTTATATGTTTGGCTTGATTGTGTGTATTTCATATTGCTTGGATTGCTTGTGTGTGTGTGCCTAACTTATACTCATCCAACAAGAGCTTCACATAGCACCTCAACCCATTTCAAGGGGAATCAAGGGGAGTTAGTCCAGAGCCTCGCAAGGGGAATTCGGCTACACTTGTTGTATTGTATTAGTTTGTGCATAATTTGCATTAGCTTCCGCATTTAGCGCACTTAGTTTGCATTAAGTTTCTAGATTAGCACTTACACCTATTCACCCCCCCTCTAGGTGTTTTTCATATTAGTATCGTGCTTGTATTACTATGTATATATTCCTGCCTTCTTCATTTTACCACTCACTAGGTCGCTTTCTGACGACCCTGGGTTTGCATGCCCAGATTGGAGATCCGAGTTACCATAGCTTCAGAGAATGTCTTGGAGTCACATGGGAGATTCCGTATCAGGACTATTCATAGGTATTTTAGTGTTTTATTTCTGTTATCGTATTTATCCTTGTTTTCATATCTGTTATGATCGCTGACCTCTTTCTGCAGGTATTCTTGTACTGCTTTCATGCTGGACCTCATATCTATATGGAGGTATTGTACTATACTGAGGCTTAACGTACGCGTGAGGTTGTTTTCACCTCGCGTATGTACGTCGCCATAACGTCCCCGTACCTGCGGAAGCGGGGCGTTACAGAGTGGTATCAGAGCTTAGGTTCACACTTGGTGTGGGTAACCACCTGGGTCAATCCTCGGGCTCTTACCATCAGTACAATCAGGTTCAGATTAACTGATCTGTACCTGAATTTGGAGATTCCAGCAACGAGTACAAGAATACCATGACCTTGACAAGTCATTCCTTGACTCTTTTGTATACCTTCTGTACAGTTGTCAACCAGAATATCTGATTCCCTTCTCGTTTTCTTTGTCTCTTGTTGCTTCCAATCCGTTCACTATCATATTTCTCCATCCCGGGTTCCTTCTAGATAGCAGAGTGCGCAGCAGAAGTGTCGTGGACCCGTCACCTTTAGACTTTGGGGTTGGAAATCTTGTTCTCACACCTGAATAGAAACTGCGAGGACGCAATTTTTGTAAGGTGGGGAGAAATGTAACCCCCTGATCCCCTGTGTACGTATAACCGTATCGGTACGCGATACGGCGTACAAAATTGATTTGACCTCCGTGGTAGTCCGATTGAGTTGATTTCAGTTTCAAAAATCATTTTCTAATATTTTAAATTTTTCAGGATTTTCTGGAATTTTTCTGGATTATTTTGGAAAATCTCCGTTGTCGGTGTCGACCGATACCGATAACCGGCCTTACGATTTTTCTTTCACAAACGGAGTAGAATTTGAGAATTGGCTTTCACCGTATGTCTTAGGATCACATGAGCTATGTTCGGTATTTTTGGGGATTTTTCTGAATTTATCGAAAATCCGGCCAAACCAGTGTCGCCCGTATCGGCGAGACATTCTGGGATTTTTAATTTGCAAACCGGATAGAGTTTCTGGAAACCGTCTTCATATTACGTCTCCAGATAATATTCTCTATTTTCTGTAATTTTTAGGCACCGTTCGGGACAAGTCGAATTTTAGGCCGAATTAAATAATATTATTTTAATAATTAAAAACCCTTTTCTTTTCTTTTCTTTTCTTTTTCTTTCTTCTTCTCCATTTCTCCAGAGAGCTCCAACCCACCGCCTCTTTCAATCAACCCACCGCCTCTCTCTCTCCTTTAAATCCTCTCCTTTCTCTCTCTCTTCCACACTCTCTCTCTAAAACCTCTCTCTCCTCCCAATTTCTCTCTCTCCCTTTTTTCTCTCTCTCTCTCTCTCTATAATCTCTTCTCTCTCTCTCTCTGTTAACCTATCTCTCTCCCTGTACTCTCTCCCCCCTCTCTCTGGTGGATGCCGGCGGTGCCGGAGGCCGGCCAGGCCAGCCGGGTGGCGAGGGAGGCCGGCGTCGGAGGCCGGCTAGACGCCGGCCAGGCGCTGGTGGGGGGGGGGGGCGCCAGCCCCCACCCCTCTCTCTCTCCTCTCTGCAGGGTCCCCCGGCGGCCCTGGGCGCCGGAGTAACGCCGGCGCCGACGGGGCAGCGGCGCCGGCGAGCGGGGCGCGCGGGCGGCGGCAGCGGCAGCGCACGCTGCTGCTGCCGTGGCTTCTGTTGGAAGAAACCCAATGGGTTTTGGGTTTGGGTTTAACCCAAACCCGGCCCATTTGCATCAAACCCGACCCATTAAAGGTACTATTACATTTTAGCCCCTGTAAAATTATAATTTACGTTTAGGCCCTTGCAAAATTACAAATAGCCCCCTAAATAATTCTGTTATTACGTAACTAACCTTTTCTCTCGGTTTTGGGTCTTCGGGCGATATCGGGAGCATCCGGACTCCGATTCGGGCGATTCTGGATCCGCTGCGATCGTGGGAAGAGAGCTACAGGCCTATAGCCAGTTTGTGAGTGTTTTTATTTTATAAATTATCTTTTTAGTCTATCAATTGAACTTGGTTATTTTATTAATTACCGGTAAATCTTAATTGGTACACCATATTAAAATATTGTAATAAACACTATACTTATATATGTCAGATACCTAATAGACGTAGAGTGTAACATTGGATACCTATTAGGTCATGTTCATGGACTACTGACATCCGGCCCACCATGTCACTATATGGTTGGACACAATCATGTCATGTATCGTATCACAGTAATATTACCTGCATACACGTTCCACAGATACACCATGACACGACATTGTCACTAGACACGCATGCTAGATACTGTTACTATAATTCACAGGACATGATATTATAACACGGACTACCATTATTACATGTACTATTACATGGAGTATGGCCACACATTTATATTCCACTAGTACTAGGATAAGGACGCATGTCAAATTATTGTTCTTACACTGATACGAGAGTGCACTGTATATGATAGTAGACACTGTCCATTGGTATTACTTGTACATGTTGTACAGATACTATGACACGTCTCATTTTTGTATTCATGTGCTCTACTTCACGGCATACTGTTATATCCTATACCGTTATCATCATTACATGGATTCTTGGCATATCACCATTTCACGTGCATACATGATTTATTTATGCTTGTCATATGAATCACCGTGCTTATTACATGTATTATTGTTCCATGTTCCCGTATTCATGATTGTTTCCTGTTACTGATATGGATATACCCGATACTGGACATGAGAGCTGTTGATATGCGCTATGTGGAATCCCACATCTATATTGCTCCCGTTATATTGTTCCCGTGATATTGTTCCCGTTTTTGGGTATATTGTTCCTGATATATTGTTTTATGCTATCAACAGAGCTCAGGTCCAGTTATCGTGTTATCCGTATTAGGTACTGTATTTGTTCTTGTTACATTGTATACTTGACATATCAGGACATATCAGATCATAATGATAACTGGGGTATGGGGGAGACTTGACGGTTGATTAGATCTTATCGGGTGATGTACTGGATCCATATTGTTAGTCCTACTGCAGGGGACGGTAGTGCTACCTACCACTAGCTCCATGAGCTCCCGTTACTTGATTCGTGCTCCCCTCTTAGCGGAGGGCCCTGGTCTTAGCAGCCAGGGTCCGTTTAAGGCCGTGATCCTGGGTATGCACGGGATACATCCACCCGATAAGAACTCCTCGACCATGGGTTTCCAATTAACATAATAAAACAGTATACACAATAGTGACGTCGGGAACACTTGTTATTTGGTCACTCTCTCGTTTGGATAATGGTACCCGTAGGCCATGTCCGGATGGGTTCGACTGGAGTGCGGGCTCCAGTATGAACTGCCAGTGGTATGAGACACTGGAAGAGATTGATTAAAATACCAGGTGGTACTGATTGCTACTATTGTATAAATGACATGACTTTGACATGACTTACCCGTTACATGTTTAGTTGTACTTGTTACTGTTCCTGATCATTGATCTGCTATCATGTGACATGTATACATTGCTATTGTTCCTGTTTCCTGTTACACTTTCTTTAGTGCCCTACTACTCATGCACATGTACACCTTGCATCACATATATTCTGTTTGCATTGCTTATATGCTGCCTAGACACAATACAGTAGCATGTTCATATTGCATATGCCCCCCTGCATGTTCATTTACATCACTATCATGTTCCCTGCTGTTACGTCACCGCTAGATAACATTATTTATTATATAGACCTGATGATAACCGGCTAGGTAGTGATGGTACCAAAAGATGACATGTTTATATATTTCTACTGCTTCCTATATGCTTATGATATTATATCACTTGTACCACATCATGTATTCTATATTAGTATCGTGCTTGTATTACTATGTATATATTCCTGCCTTCTTCATTTTACCACTCACTAGGTCGCTTTCTGACGACCCTGGGTTTGCATGCCCAGATTGGAGATCCGAGTTATCATAGCTTCAGAGAATGTCTTGGAGTCACATGGGAGATTCCGTATCAGGACTATTCATAGGTATTTTAGTGTTTTATTTCTGTTATCGTATTTATCCTTATTTTCATATCTGTTATGATCGCTGACCTCTTTCTGCAGGTATTCTTGTACTGCTTTCATGCTGGACCTCATATCTATATGGAGGTATTGTACTGTGCTGAGGCTTAACGTACGCGTGAGGTTGTTTTCACCTCGCATATGTACGTCGCCATAACGTCCCCGTACCTGCGGGAGCGGGGCGTTACAGTTTGGGTCGACCGGGCCGGTCGACCGTGGTTGCCCAACGGTCACTTTTCTGACCGTTGGCGGTCGACCGGGCCGGTCGACCGCTGCCTGTCAGAGCTGCCAGCTCAGCTCTAACGGCTAGTTTTGTATTGGGGCTATATATACCCCATCTCTTCATAGTTTTTGGAGAAGTTTTGAAGTGCAAAAATTCCAGACCTTCTTAAGTGTTTTTAAAGAGTTTTCAAAAGTATTTGGGGCTTTAATCTTTCAATCTTTATTGTTTTAGGTTTTGAAAAAATCAAAGAAAAGAGGATTTTGGGAGATTTGTCTTGGTTTTCATTCCATATCTTTTGCAAGAATTTTCCCAAGTGTTTTTCTTTGTTGCTTGTTTTCCAAACACCTAGTTTTCCACACTTGAGCTATCTTCTATCCTAATCTATTAGGATCATTTGTTTTTGTGGAAAAAGAGAGAAAAAGAGAAGTGTTTGAGGTTAAGCCTCTAAGTTGTAAACCCTCCTTGCTTTTGTTGTATCCCTCTTTGGTAGAGGTTGATCGGAGTGGTATTGTGGTTGGATCCCTCTTCGGTAGAGGTGATTGTGTTTGTATTGGCTACGGGCCTTATCCCTCTTCGGTAGAGGTGGATTGTGGTTGTATAGCCTCGGTGGCTTTGTAAGGATTGAGAGAGGAGTTCGGTACTCCTATAGTGGATTAGAAATCCTACACGGTGGTGTAGGCGGGGATGTAGAGCTAGGGGCTCGAACCTCGAAACATATTCGTGTGTTTGCGTTTGATCCTATATCTCTCAACTCTCTCTCTTTATATTGTGCAAAGCATCATTCATATCATCATATCATATTTGCTTGTGTTGAGCATAATTCATATTGTCATATCATATCTATTTACTTGTGTTGTGCCTTGCATAATTCACATTACTATATCTTGTATATGCTTGGTTGTTTGTGTGTGCCTCACTTGTACCTAATCAACAAGAGCTTCACATAGCACCTCAACCCATTCAAGGGGAATCAAGAGGAGTTAGTCCAGAGCCCTTCACGGGGAATTCGGCTACACTTGTTGATTGTACTAAGTGTGTTGCAAAATTTGCATTAGCTTCCGCATTTAGCGCACTTAGTTTTGCATTTAGTTTTAGATTAGCACAAACACCTATTCACCCCCCCTAGGTGTTTCTTTCAGAAAGGGCCACGGTCTTTGCTTCTGCGAAGCCCAAGTGATTAGGTTTGATTCAGATAGAAAGCCATACCAGTCGTGCTCTTCCTGTCATCTGCATCTCCGGCCAAGTTGCTATCGGAGAAGCCAATCACCTCTGCATCTCCTTGGCCTCTCCTGTACTCGAGCCCATATTCAGGTGTCCCCTTCAAGTACCTGAGAATTTGCTTCACGGCTTGATGGTGGAGGGTCATCGGCCTCTCCATATACCTGCTCACAATCCCAACGGAGTAACTCAAGTCTGGGCGAGTGTGAGTTAGATACCTTAGACACCCGATGACACGCCTGTATTGAGTTGCATCAATGGGTGTCCCTCCTTCATCTTTGTTGAGCTGCAACTTAGCCTCCATAGGATACTTCGTTGCGTTACAATCCTCCATCCCGAATTGCTTCAATACTCTCTTAACATAGGCTGTTTGCTTCAAAGAAATGTGATCAGCTTCTTGATTTACCTCGATCCCAAGGTAATATGAGAGCAATCCAAGATCGCTCATGTCGAATTCTTACATCATCTGTAGCTTGTAACTTCTCACCGCAGCTGGACTTGTTCCTGTGACAATGAGGTCGTCGACATATACACCTACGATCAGCACTCCATCTTCATTGCTTCTCGTGTAGACTGCTTGTTCTTGGGTGCACCTACTGAAACCAAGGTTCTTCAAGCAGTTATCAAGGCACAGGTTCCAAGCCCTTGGTGCTTGTCATAAGCCGTAAAGAGCTTTGGACAAGCGATACACCTTGTTCTCTTGATTCTTGATGATGAATCCCTCGGGCTGAGCTACATACACTTCCTCCTTGAGATCTCCATTGAGAAATGCCGACTTCAAGTCTAAGTGGTGTACTTGCCATCCTTGGTGAGCTGCAAGGGCGAGAATTAATCGAACAGTATCAAGTCTCGCGACCGGGGCAAATACCTCATCAAAGTCGACACCTTGTTTTTGTACATAGCCCTTCGCGACAAGCCTAGCTTTGTACTTGAGTATCTTCCCCTCGTTGTCTCTCTTCACCTTGTAAACCACTTGAGTCCGATGGGCTTGTGACCTGGTGGTAGCTCAGTGAGCTCCCAGGTTTGGTTCTTCTCGATGGCTTCAAATTCAGCTTGCATTGCTTGACGCCATTCCCGTTCTAGAGCTGCGTCTCGATAGTTTGCCGGTTCTTCAGCCGACAAGTACAGCATGTCTGGGTAAGGTGACATTGCTGTAGTCTCTGCATAGATGTCAGCTAGGGATTTGGTTCTTCTTGGCTGACTTGATTGTGGTGTTGGTGCGGGCGTGTTGCTTGAAGTTGAGCCTTTAACTTCTAGTGTAGCAAGCTGTCTTGACGCTGGTGATGTCCCGTGCGTCAACGGTGAGAGCGCGTCTCCTACGCTCTCAGCTGGATGCTCCTCTGCTCTTCGTGGTGGCTGGGTTGCATTTTCCTCAACTGGAACTTGAATGGAGAACTCAACCCAGCTCATTGGATTAGCTCCGTCGGGCCTGCTCCAATCCCAACTTCCTGCTTCGTCGAACACGACGTCCCGACTGATATGGACTTTGCCACATTGAGGATCAAGGAGACGATGAGCCTTGCTACCTTCTTCCACACCAAGGTAGACCAGAGGGGTGCTGCGATCGTCTAACTTCTTGTGATAGGGACCTGCAGCTTTCATGTGTGCAATACAACCAAACAACTTCAAGTGTTTGACGTTTGGTTTCTTACCCTGCCAAGCTTCAAAGGATGTCATCTCGTGGAGAGACTTCGTCGGCAATCTATTGAGCAAATAGACAGCATGTCTAACTGCTCCACCCCATAGCATTGCAGGCACTTGCTTGCTCTTCATCAAGCTTCTCGTCCTGGCCATCACGGTCCTGTTCCGATGCTCTACCACCCCATTCTGTTGTGGCGTGTACGGGGCAGTAAAGTGTCGTTGGATTCCTTCAGCTTCACAATAATTAGTGAAGTCTCTGGACAAGAACTCTCCTCCGCGATCAGTTCTAAGTGTCTTCACCTTGCTATCACACTCATTCTCCACAAGTGATTTGAACTTCTTAAAAGAATTGAAAGCTTCACTCTTATCTTTCAACATGAACACCCACATCATCCTACTGAAATCATCCACGAGTAGGAGAAAGTATCTGTTACCTGCTACAGTTGCGGGCGTAATAGACCCACACAAGTCAGCATGGATGAGTTGCAGACGTCTCTCAGCCCTGTAGTTCGTCTGCTGAGGGAAAGGGGGTCGGGCTTGCTTGGCGACGAGGCAGCCTTCACACAATTGGTTTGGGTGTTCGACTTTCGGAAGTCCAATGGCCATCTTCTTCTCTGACATCAGTTTGAGCGCAAAGAAGTTGATGTGTCCCAGCCTTGCATGCCACAGCCAGGCTGGATCTTCAAGCTTGGACAACAGGCAAATAGGCTTGCAAGATTGAAGTACTATCTTGTATAGGCGGTTTGCAGCTCTCCTGACCTTCATCAACAACACACCCCTTTTGTCGAACACCTTCAAATGGTTGTCGAACAGCTCCACCTTGCTCCCATCCTCTGTCAATTGGCCAAGGCTTAGAATGTTACTTCTTAGTTTAGGGATGAAGTATACCTCGGGAAGTAGTCGTTGCTCCCCGTTCTTGCATTGGAATAGGATCGAGCCTTTCCCTCAAACTGCACTGTCGAGCCGTCACCAAACTTGACACGCCCTGTGACGCTCCGATCAAGTTCCTTGAACTTATTTTGATGGCCCGTCATGTGATTACTCGCGCCATTGTCGAGATACCACATGTCTGAGTCGACTTGTGCTTCATCTGCAGCACGTAGATTGGGTACGATCTTGCCTTCGTTAAGCATGATCACCCCTGGAGACTCCTCTTGAGTCTCACCCAGAAGCAATGCGGCCTCTTCATCTTGTGCTCGAGCCAAGTTGGCTTCCTCGTCTCTGCGTCGGCTGTAACACTCGACGCGAAGTGCCTAACTTTGTTGCAGTAATGACATCTGAACTTCGACTTGTTATGGTTGGTTGAATCACGACCTCCATCACCTTCTTGAGGGGCTGCTCTCTGGCCATCTCGACCTCCTCTTCCGCGCCCACGACCTCGATCGAGAGGGTTGCCACGCCCTCGATTAGTCGAGTTGTTTTGCTGGTGTTCGACGAAGGTTCAGGCTGTCTATTCTTCTTCTTCTTTGCTTGCCACTCAGCGTGAGTCAGGAGAAGTTGGCTTCCGCTGCTTTCATCTCTCCCACATATGCGCTCCTCGTAAGCTTTGAGGCGGCCAATGATCTCCTCCACTGGCATTGTTTCAACATCCGCGAATTGTTCAATCGCGGCTACTACCTGCGAAAATTTGTCAGGCACAGATACAAGTATCTTCTTGACGATTACGTCGTCGTCCATCTTCTCTCCAAGACCTCGAATCTTGCTTGCCAGGGTTGTGAGTTTCCCTGCAAACTCATCGACGGACTCAGAGTCCTTCATTCGTAGGGCCTCGAACTCGCTCTTCAGGGTCTGAATTCGCGCCTTCTTAACGCGATTAACCCCTTGGTACATTGTCTTCAAGCTTTCCCACGCCTCTTTGGATGTCTTGTACTTCGCCAACTGTAACAAGATCTCCTCTGGAACTGCTTGGAAGATGCATGCCAATGCCAGTTTACTCTTCAAGTTTGGTGACGGCTTGACAGTGCAGATCGAGGGGAAAGGCTCGATCCTATTCCAATGCAAGAACGGGGAGCAACGACTACTTCCCGAGGTATACTTCATCCCTAATCACTTGGGCTTCGCAGAAGCAAAAGACCGTGGCTCTTTCCTCTTGGGAAGCAGAGTTTATGGCGGCAACAGCCGCAGCTTGTCAAGCACTGTGGCTCAGGAGCTTGGTGAGCGAAGTGACTGGTCATTCACCCGAGCCAGTCACATTGTTCGTCGACAACAAATCGGCGATTGCCCTGATGAAGAACGCTGTATTCTATGGTCGGAGCAAGCACATAGATACCCGCTTCCATTTCATACGGGAGTGTGTTGAGCAAGGGCAGATCAAAGTCGAGTTCGTGCGGACTGAAGATCAGAGAGCAGACATTCTGACGAAGGCACTCGCAAAGCAAAAGTTCGCGGAGATGCAGCAGAAGCTCGGAGTTCTCAACCTCAATCGTGCCTAGATTAAGGGGGAGACTGTGAGCCAATAATCCAGGCACGATCCAGCTATGTCGAAGGAGGATTTCGTCAAGGATCGAAGTCGTCGAAGTCGGAGTTCCAACGTGTACGTTCAGAATTACTGTTCATGCACGTTGGGTACAAGTGTTCGATGGAATGCTTGTGCCCAGTCAAGTTTGTTAGAGTTTGTTAGCGTCGTTGTAGGATCTGATGGCGTCGTGTTAGCTGAAGTTTGTTAAGATTGTGAAGGCCATTTAAAAGCCAAGTAGATGTACTTTGTTTCTCAGAGAATCGAAAAATAAAATTTGAAGTTTCCGTTTCCCTCAAAACCTGTTTTCCTCTCGTTTCCAGTTTGCTGCCAACGATCCTCTGCAGGTCTCAGAGCTGCTCGAAACCAACATCCCGATCAAGTTCCTTGAACTTGTTTTGATGGCCCGTCATGTGATTACTCGCGCCATTGTCGAGATATCACATGTCTGAGTCAACTTGTGCTTCATCTGCAGCATGTAGATTAGGTACGATCTTGCCTTCGTTAAGCATGATCACCCCTGGAGACTCCTCTTGAGTCTCACCCAGAAGCAATGCGGCCTCTTCATCTTGTGCTCGAGCCAAGTTGGCTTCCTCGTCTCTGCGTCGGCTGTAACACTCCGACGCGAAGTGCCCAACTTTGTTGCAGTAATGACATCTGAACTTCGACTTGTTATGGTTGGTTGAATCACGACCTCCATCACCTTCTTGAGGGGATTCGAATTCAGCTTGCATTGCTTGACGCCATTCCCGTTCTAGAGCTGCGTCTCGATAGTTTGCCGGTTCTTCAGCTGACAAGTACAGCATGTCTGGGTAAGGTGACATTGCTGTAGTCTCTGCATAGATGTCAGCTAGGGATTTGGTTCTTCTTGGCTGACTTGATTGTGGTGTTGGTGCGGGCGTGTTGCTTGAAGTTGAGCCTTCAACTTCTGGTGTAACAAGCTGTCTTGACGCTGGTGATGTCCCGTGCGTCAATGGTGAGAGCGCGTCTCCTACGCTCTCAGCTGGATGCTCCTCTGCACTTCGTGGTGGCTGGGTTGCATTTTCCTCAACTGGAACTTGAATAGAGAACTCAACCCAGCTCATTGGATTAGCTCCGTCGGGCCTGCTCCAATCCCAACTTCCTACTTCGTCGAACACGACGTCCCGACTGATATGGACTTTGCCACATTGAGGATCAAGGAGACGATGAGCCTTGCTACCTTCTTCCACACCAAGGTAGACCAGAGGGGTGCTGCGATCGTCTAACTTCTTGTGATAGGGATGCTCTGATACCAGATGTGGTTTCAAGCAGCTCTGAGACCTGCAGAGGATCGTTGGCAGCAAACTGGAAACGAGAGGAAAACAGGTTTTGAGGGAAACGGAAACTTCAAATTTTATTTTTCGATTCTCTGAGAAACAAAGTACATCTACTTGGCTTTTAAATGGCCTTCACAACCTTAACAAATTTCAGCTAACACGACGCCATCAGATCCTACAACGACGCTAACAAACTCTAACAAACTTGACTGGGCACAAGCATTCCATCGAACACTTGTACCCAACGTGCATGAACAGTAATTCTGAACGTGCACGCTGGAACTCCGACTTCGACGGCTCCGATCCTTGACGAAATCCTCCTTCGACATAGCTGGGTCGTGCCTGGATTATTGGCTCACAGTTACTACAGGACTTCAGTTTTTTACAATATTTGAATCTTTCTTTCAATAATTTTGAGGGTGAAGTGCCAAGAAAAGGGATCTTCAGAAATTCAAGTGCAATTTCAGTGCTTGGAAACAATGACCTCTGTGGAGGTGAACCTGAACTAGAGTTGCCAATATGCCCCTCTAGAACTGAAGAGAGGAGAGATGGATCTCGGAGACTCAAAGTGATCATCTTGGCTTCGGTTCTGTCTCTATGTTATATCCTACTGGTATGCTTGCTTGTTGTTTGGTACTGGTAACATCATAGAGAATGGATGCATCACCATCCTCAGAATTGATGGAAGAAGGCCAATTATGAAAGTCTCCTACTCTAACATCCTGAAACCAACAGACGGGTTATCTCCAGCCAACTTAATTGGTGTTGGAAGTTTTGGCTTTGTGTAGAAGGGGATTATGAATTTTGGTGAAGACAAGTTTGTTGCCGTAAAGGTACTCAACCTTCAACGTAAAGGAGCTTTCAAGAGTTTCATGGCAGAATGCAATGCCTTGAAAAGCATCCGGCATAGAAATCTAGTCAAGATATTGACGTTATGCCCGAGCGAGGATTCTAAAGGTAATGAGTTTAAAGCTCTAGTTTTCGAATACATGCCGAATGGGAGTCCAGAGAAATGGTTGCATACAGAAGGAGAGGAAGATGAAGGAAGGAACTTAAGCCTCCAGCAAAGGCTGAACATAGCCATTGATGTTGCCTTCACATTGGATTATCTTCATCGCTATGGACCAGTACCAATTGTTCATTGCGATCTCAAGCCTAGCAATGTTCTACTTGATGATGACATGACTGCTCGTGTGTCAGATTTGGAATTGACAAAAGTTCTCAGAAAAAATGTGGGAAAGATGCCTCAGTCTTCTACTGGATCAACGGGAATGAAAGGAGCAATCGGATACATTGCTCCAGGTGAGCCTGATTCATTTCCTTAAATTTGTTATGCATGTTTCTTACAGGAAATTTTAATGTTGGTATAGTTTTTGATTTCACATTCAGAACAGAATTTCTTATTAAATTTCTTAACTATAGGGTTTACCCTTCCAGTTAATAATCGAACTAATAAGAATTCTTTGACCTAAACACTTGTAGAATGCTATTATCTTTCAGTTTGTGGACACTGACTCGGCTTCAGTTGTCAAAATGATGTCAGAGTATGGGGTGGCCAACCAAGTTTCAACTCAAGGTGATGTTTACAGCTACGGGATACTGTTGCTAGAGATGTTTACAGGCAAAAGGCCGACAGATGAGATTTTAAGGGAGGGTCTGGATCTTCATAGATTTGTTGAGTGGTCTTTCCTGAACGTATTATGGATATTGTAGACCCATGTCTACTATTTCAAGGGAAGGATCAAAATTAGAATTAAAAGCACGAGAATGTTTGGCTTCAGTGCTTATAATTGGTCTCTCGTGCTCTAAACAATTGCCAAGGGAGCGGATGCAGATGGGAGATGTTATCAGGGACATGCAAGCAGTAAAAGAAATATTTACTGGTACAGGAAACCATCGAGAGATCAGAAACAAAAACAATTTAAAAGATGAAGGTCCTTCTGACCTAACTTTGTAACATCAATAGCTGATCTTCTTAGATATGGAAAGGGATTATTGATGTACAATAAATTTATGATTCGTCTTTGCTTTATCTGCATGCCCTAAGAAATGTAAGATTAATCACGTAGTAGTTAGCATTAAGAGATAAAAGAAGTTTGGGTTAGTAATCTTTGTGTTCCATCTCTATGTTAAAGAATAGACTGAATGCAATATAAACATGAACAATTAAAACACCTATTTTTCAGTTCATTAGGCATATAACAACAAACTTTCAGAATCATCATAATCAACGAAAACTTTTTGTTTCTCCTTTTTCCAAACAACACATTCTAGTAGAAATAAAAGTCGGCTCATCTCAAAGAAAAGAAGAAAAGAGTATAACTACTAGCATACACTAACCAAATGGAAAAATTATGAAAAGTTAATTCTTATTTAAGTATAAGCACACAATTAAGGCGAGCTATTGTGAGCATCAAATCGATAATTCTCTTTAGAATAATTTCAATAGAAATAAAGAATGCACAAGAATACTAAGAAGAAGACCTAATGGAAACAACAATACAAAGTTAAAACCTTTCTTAAGTATATGATGCACATGTCTACGGAGAGACATCATAAGCATCAAATGTTCAATTCTCTTCTATAATTCTTTTGAGAGAGAGGGGGGAAAACATGAGTGCATCTAAAAAGAAGTAAAAGGGGGTGGTATCCATGAACCTGAATGCAACAGATTAGGTTTATGCTATGAGCCTAGCAAGGCTGCTCTCATATTGTGAGAGGTTAAAAAATAGTATGACGTTTATAGGTTAAATTATGTTCCTTCCTCCCAAGGTCAGTGCTACCCAACTGTAATAATCAGTGGATAAGAAATTGAACTATGGGTATGTACAAGTAATTTGCTCATGGCATGCTTTTACCACCTAACACGCTGGTAACAGTGATCCTAATATCTAGTCATACTCAAACCGAGAGACGTTCCCAAGTATTTTTTTCCTGGGATTTGTCCCTTGTACTCGAGATGATGTTGTATGCTAGTTGCTAACCAGGAAAGAAAAAAAATTAAGAGTTGAAATAGGAGTTTGACAATCATAATGAAAAGTGTGTCTAATTTGATATGAATCAGATTCCCAATGAAAGAAGATTTCTTCAACGGAAATTCAGTGGCCATGATTTAAGGACTCTTTTAGGATGCTCAGTATCGAGGAGAGATTGTAACGCCCCGGAAAGAACTTTCTAGAGGATCATTCGTCCTGAATACTCACCCTAGCACAATTAACTATATAGTTCTTTCATATTTTCTTTGTAATAAATAAGTAACCCATGTGGGATTACTCACTTGGGGTATGACACACCCTGTGTTAGGGTATGACTTCATTGCCATACTAATACTTCACTAAGCACTATGCGTTCGAGAGGTGGTTTCTCATGGACTTAAATTGAAGGTGTCATTGGAAGAATGCATTCCAACAAGTGTCTTGAAGTAAATTAGCACACCCTGCGAGCTATGATGCTAAAAATTCTATGTGCACCGATGATGCCACTCCTTGCTTGTTTTGTGGGCATTGATTAGGTAAGACGTTACAAAATAGGTATTGGCTAGTAGTAGCGAAGATGCAATGGGCTTCATCTGAAATGTAGGTTTCATCTATGGGTACGTTATCTTCTCTAATCTCTATATAGCATCTTGTACCATGTTAGAGGAAGGGATCACTCTTGTGATACTTGTATTGGGATCTAAGAAGCATGGACACACACATAGGACACGGGTATGACATGAAGTATTAGACACACGACACAATAATTTCTTAAAACTATGACACAGACACACCAACATGACACTATAATATATAAAGAATATGTAGAAAGGATATGAAGACGTGCACACATGCATACAAATATAAATATATATGTACATTTAAAAAGCCAGACTTCTAATAATTCAATAATATTCTATAATAACATATATGCTAAATTTTAAACTTATCATATATTCTTACAACTTTGTAAAAGAAATAGGCTTTGACTCTTTAACTTTCTATAGAGTAGCTCCATGTATTACACTTCTTATATTGAAATATATGTAAACTTATTATAACTTTACACAAATCAATATTTTGACACATTTTTCTACATGAAGCTAAATGAATATCTCAAACATGAATGGGAATAAAAAAAAGTGTATGAAAAATGTTGAACACATGTAGAAGAAATGTTCAACGAGTATCTTAAACTAAAAAATATAGTATATAATTACCAACATGATTAGAGAGTGTCCAAGATGTGTCGGTGTTTGACATGAGTGTCGGAGTATCTGATACAAGTACGGCTTCATGGTAGTAGTGTCCCTGCTACATAGATTGGGATTCAAGGAGATAGGTGTGTGCGATCTTGTAATCCGCTCCATGTATTGTGGAAATTTGTCTCAACACTCTTTGCATGGATTCATGCTAGGTTTGCCTAAATATCATATAACCACTGTTCTGTTGACGTTCAGGAGGGAGAAAACTAAATAACAGAATCTGCCATTAAAGGAACACCTGATCGAAAGGAACACCTAAAGGTTGAGTATATCTCCAATAAACTATAGGTATTTTGAGATATCACATTTGGTAATGGGCAATGCATCACATATATAGTAGTTTGTATACTGGATGGATATGGTAACAACCAATGAATTATATTCAAACCTTCGCCGGTCAGGGAAAATTTTGTTCAAGCATAAACTTAAATTAAATACCAAGTTGGATTTTTTATGAGTAATCAACTGGCCTCCTAGGATTTATGACACTTCCCCACCGTCTTTGGCCAATACTTTTGAGTTTCAAGTGTCATCAGTCCGCCCTCCTTTACACTTTTTCAGTAATAAATATAGAAGCAGTTGACTCACGACTGATTTCAATCTGTTTGAACCAAACATAGAGTCAGATGACACCGGGAAAAGTTGCAATTTCATTATTATATAATAAGCAAAGAAGTCAAAAGAGGACCTTTTATTTGGTGCTGTAAATATAACCCCATTAACTGTTGTACGGAAGTAAACATGAACATGAACATGAACATGGTTATAACAACCATTACAATTTGACTTCAACTGGCTGTGAAAAATAAGTTAAAAATGACTCATTCTGGTGCTCGGAATTACAAGTCACTGATTAGCGTAGTGACGTAAACATGTAAATAATTACAGAGCAGATGTTACATTTGGCTGTAATCAATGGATTGTGAAAATCTTATAACAGTACTTCTGGAGCACGAATCAATATTCACCTGGATATGGCTTTCATAAATCGGTTAATGAAGAAAACATACCCATGGCTCTACCAAACAACGAAGGTCCCTTCTCAGATTCCTCAGCTACATTTTCGGAAATTAGCTGAACATGAAAAATAAAGTGTAAAAGTGAGAATTTATGGATATCTGAAGTTCTGGAAATTATGTCTGCATGTTTAAAGACAAAATGAAAATTCTTGATCCCAATATCTAGTTCAATAGGTAAAATTACTGGTGGAGAAATCTTGAACTCAAAACAAAAATGGAAGAAAAGCAATTTTCGGTTGTAACCTCAATTTCTGTTGCAGCAAAACGGGTAGGTTGTTCTTTTGCCAGCAAGTATCTATTTGGCCTATACACATCATCATAAAACACTTTCCACATTCTGCAGAAAACCAGAAAAGGAATTAATAAAACTTAGATTTAAAATGGTTCCATACTATTAATTCTTTTTAGCCAAATAATGAATTTCAAGAAGATGAAAAGGTCTACCCAATTGTAGTGGTCGAAATTTGACCCTCATTAAGATGACTACACGTATCCCTGGTATCGAGAACTTCCACCAAGGAATTCACATTCCCCAGAGTCCAGCTCAAACCTTCCGCCACATTTAGTTTCCTGAAGATAGCTTCCGTCACTGTCAGCCTCCGCCACATCTGACTTTCCCGAGGTCGTTCTTCTTCCCGAAAACCCTTCCATCTCAGAGCCACTTCTGTCTCTCAAATGTCTTTATCTTTTTGAGATCTTTCCCGCTCTAAGAGCCTCCAACTCCGTGACCGAGGCTCCAGCAACAGATCACCCTTGATCTCTGCCGTCAATTACGAGCCTTAATATTCTCCACATTCGTAACGTGTAACGCCACTCTGCGTGGATAGTTATAGACATTGACAGATTTCTCGACATACAATCTCAACAAACCAGTACAACTGATCGTTGCCATTATAATGTGCAAATCGTGCGATTGCGAAGATTTTGCAGATATTCACCTATCTCCAGAATAACATTTTAGTCAAGTATAAGTAGACCTCCCCCTCCAACGAAGAAGGGACTCCCTTTTTTACTCTTTTTTTGGACTTTCGGATTTTTTCCACACCTTTTGGATCCCTCAGACTTCTATACAGCCCTGACCAAGAAGCTAAATCCGAATTTCAATCCACACACATCTTCTACACACTGTAATTCCTGTAACTTGAGAATTATAATGAAATTTCTCCTCCTCCTCGTGGTTTTCCCAAGTTAAGGATTTTCACGTAAAATCCTCTGTGTTCTTTTATGTTGTGTTTTATTTTCGCGCATATAATCCCCATTCCCAATCTCGTTTGTGGTAAGGATCAACCTCCAATCACTTGTGGGGAAACATCCCCATTACAAACTAGTGCTTTCATTTAGTCTGAGTCCCAACACTGAATATCTCCCTCCCAAAAACTAAAAACCTTCCTCAAAAAGCCTCTTCCATAGTGTCGATGGCCTCGAAAAAATAGCCAGCCACCAAAAACAGGATCACCTCCAAAGACAATTCCATGGCCATCATCCCCCGAGCAGACTCAACCCTGTCGTGGAAGAGCCTCCCTCCGGGGCAGCCAAAGATGCCTACCCACCATCAACGTACGAGAGCCAACTCCTCCAAATGATCGCTGACATGAAGGAGGAGATAGCAAAGCAACAAACTTTATACGACCACAAACTGACACTAAATCGAAAGGACGCGGCCCTCGAGAAGGAGGAATTGAAGCGCCTGAACGATGAACTCCTCGCCCTCCAAAATACCAATGGGCAACCTTCACTGATAGATGGGCCCAATGATAAGGAGCCCCGAGATGGCGAGCACATCCAAAGCCAGAGGCGTCGCAGAACAACCTCCCTGACTCCTTCGGAGCAATCCGATAGCGGATCAGATTCGTCCTATCTCCGTAAGAGAGATCATCACGATCATACTCAATGGAAGACCGAGGAATTCGTATGCATCCAAGATCTCGACAAGCTTGTACATAAGCGAGTCAAGGAGGCGGGGGTGTCACATTATGACAGATTCAGACCCGTCACCATCGATGCTTCCAACTCCCCCTTCTTCGAGTGCACATTGGGGGTGAATTCTAAAGAAATTCATGACTCTGACCTTTGACCGCTACTCCGATTTGAGTGATCCGATTCAGTATCTCTGCCGATATTAGAACAAGATGCTGATTTATGCTCAGAATCTTGTGCCGGATCTTCCCCTCTAACTTGAAAGGAGTAGCCTCTTATTGGTTTTACTCTCTTCTGCCATGGTCGATACACAACTTCGAGGAACTCACCATATTGCTCCTCTAACAATATTCCTCCGGTCAGGATTTCAAGCAAAATAATCATCACCTCCTCTCCATCAAGATGAGACCCTCTGACAGTCTCAAGGCATAAATTGGCTACTTTCAGAGTGAGCTGATCAAAGTACACAACTGTAGCAAGGATGTCTCTGATATCACATTCATCAGTGGGCTGTGGGTTACTCAACCCTTTGTACAAACATCTGGTTAAGTACAACATCACCCGTTAGAGCAAAGTCATGTACTAAACCCAACCATACATCTAGTTAGAGGAAGAACCAGTCTCAATCGTAGCGATGACGAAGAGAAACTGAAGCCATATCACGGAGGTCCCTCCATCAACAACTCGGGTCGTGGGCAAGGTGCTTTCAAGAAGCGTCCATGTTTGAACCCTCAGCAATGTCCACCTTGGGTTAACCGAGTAGATGACAGCTTCACTCCGCTGAAGTTCCTGATCCAGGACGTTTTCGAAGCCATTAAGAGTCAACCCTGAGTGAAGTGTCTGGAACTAAAGCAACACGATTCTGCCCGTCCCGGAGCGAATGATTACTGCTCTTTTCATGACTGCAAAGGGTATCAGACTGCCCAATGTCGGTCCCTCTGCATATATCTTGAAGACCTTGTCTAACAATAGTCTTTGGGAATACGTCCTTATACCCGAAGCTGCGTCCGAGACAAAAGGATGACAGAAAGCTCCCTCTCTCACTCGACCACAACACATGATCAATCATTACAGAGCGGTTAATTAGGTCCAACCCTACAAATAAAAAGAGGAAAGTTCCTCTAACGAATAATGCTCCATGTATCTCATTCAAATTCCATGTATTTTTTATTAAAGTTAATAAAATTACATTCCAGTTCTTAATCACTTCCCTACATCCTTTACATGATCCGTCAAACCTGCTCGCCATTCAGCCAGACTATGAGCTCCTCTTTTCGGAATTCGGATTTCTATGATTGCATGTCCGAGGAGGGATTCCCCACTCGGGATTGACAACATCATCATCGTTCTCGGGGCTCCCTCATGCTCATCCCCAGTTGGACAACTACCGCCCGAAAGGTTCATCCCCAACTGGGCAACCACCAGGCTCATCCCAATCGGGTAACTACGATCCGAAAGGTTCATCCCTGGTTAAGATACCGCCAGTCCAACTTCATAACTGAGGGCTTCCCTCACTCAGAGTACTATGTTTGTGTATTCTGAGGAGAGAAGACCCCACTTAAAAATGATAACACAAGCAACTGCATCCCTCAAGCTCATCGCTGGTTGGGCAACTATCTCCCGAAAGATTCATCCCCAACTGGGCAACCGTCAGGCTCATCCTAAATCGGGCAACTACCATCCAAAAGGTTCATTCCCGATTGGGTGACTGCCATTCCAACTCTGAAGCTGAGAGCTCCCCTCACTCAAGGTCCTCTGTTTGTTTCGAGGAAGGAATCCCCACTTGAGAATGATAACACAAGCAACCACATCCCTTAGTCCCTCGTTGGGCAACCATCTCTCAGAAGGTTCATCCCCAACTAGGCAACCGTCAGGCTCATCCCTAATCGAGCAACTATCATCTGAAAAGTTCATTCCCAATTGGGTTACTGCTAGTCGAACTCCATGGCCGATACTCCCTGATAAGTATAATGCTCAAATTCTCCATACTTAGAATACTAGATCGAAGGACACTCATAAGCATAGTGTTCATATCCCTCACACGTAAAACACCACTCTCTAATTTTAAAAGTGAACAATTCTAGCTCTACAGCAAAAGAAATAATCTCTTTGACAGACTTCATGACATGTAAAATCAACTCTCTTTTGAAATTAAGTCTCAATCCGTTATAAAACATATATAGTAGAAAGATGATCTGAAAGTCATATTAAAATACAAGCTCCTCAAATTTAAGCTTACACTTGGTACAGAGACGCAGATAAAACAACTCTTTAAACAATCAAGATCTAGAGAGAATAAATTCTTTCTTTAAGTTTTTTTTATTTCATCCCACTTCTCTGTAGGGGTGCAATATGTTCTCTGTAGTTGTCTTTTTATGGTAGTCCAATAATTTAGAGCTCAAAATTTAATTTTCACTTAGCAAATTAGACTCTACGGTATCAAAAAATTTATACAAGTCAAAATAATAGTCCAGATGCGCTATGCAATCCAAAATTTGCGAAGATCATACATATCAAAAAAAATCGGGAGACGTTATGCTGCTTTTTCGTAAAACTTCTTCTCACCTAACAACACGCCAATTATAATAATTATGCTCTCTTGTGCGATGTTGTGATTTCTTGTTTCATGACTCATGCCAATCATAATACTTGCACTCTAGTGAGATGTTGTGTATCCGTATTTTGTGACTCATGCCAATCATAATAATTACATTCTCTAGTATGATATGAATCCATGTTTCGTGATTCTAGAAGATGCCAAAATCTCGTGCTAAACTTAGACATATCTACAATTAACCTAGAACAGATTGCTATGCAAAAAAATATACACAAGCGGATGATTATGCAAAATTTTTAGACTTGAATAAAACTAAATGTATGCATTAAATAATAAAAATTACCATCCTAAAAGGCTCAACTCTGTATGTAAGAAAATATAATTCTAAATGATGATGTTAAGCAACCGACAATGAGAACACTAAATATTAATAATTATGCATAATAAACTATAAATAAATATACAATCACTGGAGTTTGTAAGAAATGAACAAGTAAAAAAATTAAATAAAATTATGATATCACCTGAGTAGATGAGTAGCTCACGTTCAAGCACAAATCTTATAAGAGTTTTTAGATGATTCTCCACAACTAATAACTTAAAATCTTGCATGAAAGCTCTGGAACAGTGGATGAGAGCGAACAGACAAAGACCGGCCCGAAAACGGCTCCAATCGGCTCGAAATGGGCTCAAAACAATTTCTAAACTAATCTGCTGAGTTGGGTCCGAGTCGGGACTGAGTCAGGTCTGAGTCGGGACTGAGTGAATTCGGGTTGGCTCGAGGTCGAGCCATTGGCTCGAGTCAGTTTAGGCTACTTAGGTCGGCTCTGTTGGCTCGGGTCGGCTCAAGTCAGGTTGGATCCTGGGTCGCAAGTAGGTTCGGGTTGACTTTGAGTCGGATCCGAACTTGATGGCAGGTCAGGTCGGGTTGGGTTGTGAATCTGAATCGAATTCGGGTTTGTGAAACTCAAATCAAAACTAAACTAACTTCTCTTCTCTTTTCTGCTCTAAGGAAGACGATGACAGCGGCAGCGACAGATTGTCAGCGAGGGGCTCGAGCGAAGTCTAGTGATGCCAGTGATGAATACATGGCGATGGGACGTTGTTTGAGGTCGGAGTTGTCGTGGTAAAGGCTATGGCGGGTGACGGGGAAATGGCGTGAAATCTGGTGTCAAAGATCTCGTCGGGGTTAATTTCAAAAATAAGGAGGAATAGGGCGGTGGCGATGGCGATGGTACAAAGGAAGCCACGGCGGCACGAGAAGGAAAAGACGAAGAAAGGTGGTTGAGATCTAGATCTCAAGACATGATAGGTTAAATCTGATGTGTTAGGGTCTTTTGTGGAGGGAAGAGAAGGAGGTGGTGGAAGCTGTGGTGTCTGCATGGTAGGAAGAAAGGGGCGGGAAGGTGGCAGCGTGAAGTTGGATTAGGGTTAGGTTTTTGGTTGTCAACAGTGAGAAGAAAGAGGGAGGAAGAAGAAAGAGGAACAGTGCACGTTTGATTTTTTTGGATTTTTCGGCTGAATTTAAGCCAAATTTTGAACAACATTTTTTGTGGGATGAGATCTAGGTTTTTATTTTTTATTTTCCTTTTTTATTAAACAAACTAGGATTTTGAGGAGGGAGAGGGTGAAGGGGAGATGAAAAATTGAAGGAGATTAAAAACCAAGAGCTCTAATATCAAAATTGATGTAATATATGGTGGATCGTAATCACCATCAATTCAATAGAAAAAGAAACTAAAAGAAATAGAAAAAATTAGGGATTGAGAAAAATAAATAAGAATTAAAAAATTTAGGCTTCACAACCCTTACACACATCAGGCTTCACACTCTTTATACCAGATTGGGGTTTCACCCCTTATACCCAACTCAAGATCTCATATCTCAAAAATTTAACTAAAAGTTTTCATTTATTCATTCAATACCAATAAGAAAAGTATTGGGGGCTATTTATAGGCTTTACAAAAGTCTAGTCTCAGAATATAACTAATGTGATACTAAAGTTTCAAAAAAAAAGAATAAAACACCTATACTCGAAATAAACTAAAGCATAGCAATAAACTAGCAAACAGAGTGATGTCCACATCACATCTTTTCTTCTCTTTCCTTTCACACATAAATATAACTGAAAACATGGTATCAACTTTTGATTTCAGACTATTTATTTATCATGCATTTATCACTTAGACATTTGTTAGAGGAGGAACTGTGTGAGCTATTTAACCTATAGGTGCATTCTTTTCTAATGAAGATGCCATAAGTGGTATCGAGTTGAACACACAAAAAAAGGAAATAAGAACTTTACCAATAATTTTAGCTTCTAACACTTTCAAAACCAACTGCAGACATATATTTATTACACTATAACTACATAACATATTGAAATATTAAAGAAATTCATTAAAAAAATATGAAGCATTATCGTCACCAACATGCTTCGGCTAAATTTTCTTGCATAGAGGAAAAAAATATGAAGTTTCTGAATAGAAGCATGAAAATAGAATAACAAGTTTACTTTAAGAAATGTAATATCTCTGATCTAAAATGCTGTATTTTTCTAAAATATTTATTTTATTTTACTGGTTATTTTATTATTATTTATTAACTTGATTTATAGTACAAATTATTTTAAGATAGTAAATGATTTTTTGGCCTTATGTTTATATTTAGCATTATTAAGTATTAACATCTTAATTACTAGCTAGTATTTTTTCTATTACTATGAAACTATTATTATTATAGTTTCTATTATTGTTAATATTGATATTATTTTTATTCTTATTGTATTGTTTTAGTCATTATTATAAATAGTAGTATTTTAACCAAGTATTATTAGATAATATTTTTAATATTTATAATTTTATTATTATTATTACTCTATATCTTTTTAATTATTAGTATTTATTATTATTATTGTTACTATTATACATATCATTTCCTTTTTCTAACCCATAACCCATTACCATTGAGATCCTTACTCGTTAACCCAAAACCCAATACTAATCCTAATCCAAATTCTATTATCAAATCTTTTCATAAATCTTAACTAATCCTAATCTAAATCCTAACAAAAATCATCCTAATCCTAACTACTAAATCAAGCAATTTAACCCAACTGAAATTCTGATTTTTAAATCCTTAATAACCTATAAAAATCCTAAACTTCTTCTTTTTTCTACCTCCAAAGAAAAAAATCATGACCCAACTCTTCCCATCTCCTTCTTTCTTTTCTTCTCAAGCAGTGCATGAATAAAAGAGATCTCAAAGTGCAGAAATTGAGGAACATGTTAGGGGAGATCGAATTCAAGTAAGTAATTTATTTTCTCAAAATTCATCTAATATAAATTTTTTATTAAAAATCATGTCTATACCATAATCTCCATAAATATTTTTTATAGAAGAAAACCCAATTTAAAATCCAACTAAAATACACATGAAGATTTACCAATTTATTATTTTAATTTACATATTATTTTGAAATTTTTAACAAAGGATTTCTAAAAAATAAAAAAATAAAAGGACTCAGCCCAGGCCATGCGGCCTCGCCTGGCCTAGCTGGCCCAGGCCGGGGCTAGCCTGCTAGCCTGGCCTGGCCCGGGCCGGCTGGGCCTCACAGCAACAGGGTATTTGGGCTCTGTTAAAAAAAAGAAAATAATTTACTGACCGGATTAGACTCGGCCTGGCTGGGATGGCCTTGCCAGGCTAGGCTGCACAGAGAGGCCCAAGTAAAAAAAAGAAAAGAAAAGAAAGAAAAGAGAAAAAAGAAGGAAGAAAGAAAGGAGGGATTGCATATTAAAATAATTTGTTAAAAATATCAAAAAATAGAAATAATATAAATAATATTCTACAATACTTCAACTTTCTATGATTAAAATTTTAGACTAATACCAACATAAATAAATTTAAACCACCCACTTTAAAACCATATTCCTTAATGATAAATTCAGACCCGTTAAATATTTCTATGGTTTAAAGCCCATTAAAAATCTAAAAAAAATTAAAAAAAAATGATTTAAACTAAATCTACTAAATTTATTAGACCCAGAGGATCATATTTTTAACCCTCAAACTAATTAATTAATATTAATACTCCTTAAAACTCTCAAGTAAAACATCATTTTAAAAATTCTAACAATTTCTATTAGAATGAACCATGTAGATTTATCGGGGCCTTATGATTTCAGTATTTTGGACTTGGAATCGAGTTCAGGTGAATGTTTCTTTTCTTTGTACAATTTTATTTAATTTTGTCATGAGTGTTATTTTCCTCCTTCAGTTAAACAAGAATTTTATAATAAATGATTTTATATTATTGTGTAATTATGTTACAAAAATTTACTGAGACGATACTTGTGAGTATTTGCTTGTATTATTTTCTCATTTACCATCGTCAGATATATATGTGTGTGTGTTGCTTATTGAGTGTTTATCAATATCATTACATGTGTGAAGAATTATTTTTGGTTCTAGGCTAGTTGTCATAGACCTTAGACTATGACTTGAATTGATTTGAGATTGACCTGATTCATATTTGCAGACTTATTTGAGGTATAATCTTAGACTGTGACTTGTTTCGATCTATATATTGACTGATTTAGTTTATATTTGAGGACTAATAGCATCACTCATGTGTAGAATTTATCGGATAATTATTTGGTGAATTGAAACTTGTAAAATAATTACATGTTGATTGATTGGCGAGTCGATGAGGGATAGATTATCAGGTATTAGTTTCTTATATGTTTAGTGGTATGTGGAGTACTTAGTAGTTCTCGATATTGCTTTATTGATATTGAGCATCATATTTATATGGTTGAATCTTAGTGTTGTGATATGAGATTTATGTCATTTCATGTGTAACCGTTTTGGATTAAGATTTAGTTGTGATAAATCTTAAAATATAAATTGATTGATCTTAAGGTTGATTGGCTCATGGATGAGATTAAAGATTCATACTTTATGTGGAGAACTTATCAGACTTGATATTCATTTACTTGATGATAAGTTAGATGAGCATTCTTTGTATTCTGAGAGTGTATTATATGAAGTTACCTTATTAAAAGACTGATATTCTGATACTTGGACTAATATCGACTTAATTAGAGTTGAAATTGATTAACATGAGGACTGGTGTTCGTTTTAGAGGATTTTGATCGGTGTTCTGATGAGATTAATGTAGTTGGATTCATAATTATAAGTATTCCCTATTTTATACCTGATTATATTGTTTGAGTATTGATGTCTTATTGATGTCAATTATCAGACATAGAAACATCTTAGATTCCATATTACTTAAGGAGTGGGCATAAATTGAGTTGACTTGACATGGTAGCATGTATCTGCATAATCGACTATTTACTTGAATTTCTGGATCTTGTATTTGAACTTAATGGAAGTGAGAGTGTATGATGGTCTTATTTAAAATTGGATAGTGATGAATGGTTAGATATACATGAGTATATATTTTACATATTGAGACTTGAATATATCGATCACTTTGAGATTATGAGTTGATTAAATATTTTGTCTGTATTATTTTATTCATGCCAGCAGGTCATTACTTATTCTGAATATCATGATTTACCTGAAGAAATTGACTGATCATACATGACATTTATATGATAACTATATTGTTCATATTACTATAATTGCTGGAAAGTTATTGAATACGGTAACAACACTCTCATGTTATACTTATTACATGTCCTGTTATACTGGTATCCTGTTCAGTGACATTATATATCCTATTATACCAGTATCCTAATTACACATGTTGACGTTGTTACCCACCGAGTTATCTTAGTGGTCTAGGTAACATGTACATTAAATAATCTTGATAATCTAAATAACTTGACATTAAACAACTTATACTGAGATTGAGGAGATTGATGGAGGAGACAACGTCTATATTTTGGGTGGACTTAGGATATAGGTTGCGCGGCCGAAAAAGGGTTCCACTGCAGGATTCCCGTGGGGTGACTGATACCCCGTCCTGTTCTTGTTCATATTTACTTATTCCTAACTACCTAGCGGTAGGGTCTGGTCTAGCGTCAGGAGTCTAGGTCATGGTCCCGGGTATGTATGGGACCCACCAAAGCATGGACAATGTCTTCAACTGATCAGTTTCAATAACTTAGAACCTTAATTGTCATGTACGTAGTATGTGATGTGTCTATTACAAGTGGCAATTGGTGTTCACTGGCATAATAATAATAATAAACTGTTATGTACTGTAATTGATTGTCTTTACCTGATATATGTATGTATGTTGGACACTCGATAATACACCTGAGCTGATTGGACATCTGACTCTAGTACTGACTGACTCTACCCGCTTGATATAAATCGTGATAGATGCATGATTGAATATCTGACTAGACACATACTCTACTGTGTACCATCTACATTATTTTTTATTTACTTTATTCATGTTATTTTGTTATTCTATTTATAGATTTTCTTTATCTGCTCACATGTTATATGCACATGCTCTTTCCAGTTTATTCTTATACATTTACTAGGAGTTTTGACTCCCTAAATTTGCATATCTAGATTTGTGGCCATTTATTACTGATTAGGTATTTGGTGAGAATTACATGCATTACGAGGAGCTGGAGTCCCCTTCTCCTTGATTATCAGTATTTCTACTCTTTTATTCATGTTATTTACTGATTCTATATATATCGTGTCCAGTTGCCATTTATTTTCTTTATTCATCTGTTATCATTGTGTTAAATATTTATATGTCATATTGCAGTGATATTGATTTATCGTAAGTAGATTTTATATCTTATTCAAGTTTATTTAGGCTTAGCGTGTATACGTGGGTATTCTCCTCGCGTAAATACGTCGCCGACTCTCCTCGCGACTCCGTTTTCACGTATTTTGCGAAGCGGGGCGTGAAAAGAAATATTTACATAACTTGCGCACGTTGAAGCCGACTCCAACATCTTCACTCACAAAACGTGGGTTCCACATGACGAGAGGTCTTGGCTAATAAAATCACAAGGAAACTAGTGTAGGGAACAATCTCTTTTTTAAGGCAAACCTTTCAGACTCATATCAGTTTATTCTATTCTGAAGTAGTTGTGGAAAACATAAGGGATCTAGTTCAGCATTTTATGCTGCATAAGGCAACACCTTATTTAGACCAATGTTCAGAAGATGATGCCAGCAACAAAAGGATGTGCTATAGGTCATATCAAATTCAAAGAGTAGAAAGGTTGGCAGACTAGGCAAAAGGAACCACATGGCAGCGCATTGAAGCATTGGCTAGAATGAATAGAACAAGAGATTTGTAATTTAAACTGCACATATCAAAACATTTTCAGGTCCTAGGTAACTCTGCCACGCTATCCTACACTTCTGCACCTAGTTCCAATAGCCCAGATAAAGGAAGAGGTTCCTTCAGGTAGCTCTGTCAGATCTTTATGAAATGAATCATCTGGACAGGAAACATGATTTGTTAGAGTACAAAGAAAACTTTATATGAACCCCTCGCCAAAACTTTGGAGTTTTAGTGTAGTAGGGACTTCGATGTATTCATATTGCCGAACAAAATTTTAGAATAAGAATTTTTTGTTATTATCGCTGTTGTTGTTGTCTTTCCCTTGTCAGATACTTTTGGACAGCCCAATGCTCATCGTCCATGTCAAGCTTCTGAGTAAACCATTTGCTATCAAATTATTCTCAAGAATTACTCCAAATATTATCTTTAAGTGAGCAATTGAAAAGAGTAATCAGCTAACTGGCAGGATTTATTTTATAGATGAAACCAAATCAGTCCTAAATTGTGGATGGATCAAATAGAAGTTTTTCTCCATACTTATTAATTATCTTATTAATTATTTTCCATTAGGTATCATTTGCTAAACAAAAGTGTGCCTATAGTCATTTATATCACTAAGCCCAAATTTCTTCAACTTGTCTGCATATAATATGCCAGTGTTGAAACCATATATCAATAAACTAGAATCTCTCTAGAATTGATGTACAAATTGGAATCACATACCGTATCACCTGAAAGCTGAGATGCAATGCGCTCAACATATTCCAACATTTGATAGTCAAGAAGTATCATAAACGACAACTTCATCGTCATTGTCAACAAGCTTCCAGTCGCTTAAGCTTAAGTAGGATGTTAGTAGTACAATGTGTAATAATTTTAGAAGCAGAAGATGATGATTTCAAGCAGAATGGGTATAGGAGCACAATCACACATATAAAGCAGATACTCCTAGTGGCCGGTGAGACTGCAAACTGATAACATTATATAGTGTAGCAATAGCTGCACAGAGATGGGCAATTTATTGAATTAAAAGCATGGATGTTGAAATATCAAGGTTCTAAATATCGGATATCGGGATCGGATCGGATAGGGTTTTTTCATATCGGGTATCGGATATCGGGAAAGATATCGGGGATACGCGCACATATCGGGCATTCATATCAGACACTATATATAATGAAATATTTATAACTAAAAGTTGGTTTAGTGTCATAGATATCATCTACCTAATAAAAATGATGTAATATGCATGTAAAAACAGTAAAAAATAATGTACATTTGCACGCAGTCGTGCAATAAATAAGCTATTCCATGTCGGGCAATATATCGGCTGATATCAGGCAACTTATCGGGCGATATTTCAAATATCGGCCTTTTTTTGTTGCAAATGATATGGCGAACGATTTTCCCATACCGTATCGGCAGCAAGCAAAAAAGGAGATATCGGACGATATCTCGGCCGATATTTAAAATAGCGTGAAATATAAATTGATCTCAATCTTATTAGACAGATGCAGAATGAAAGCGAGCAGAAATAACCAAAAACTAATAAAAGCAATAGAATAATCTAAGGACTCGTAAGTATATAGCTAAACTACCCTATAGCATATGCAATATGCATAATATTGAGAAACAAGATCAAGCAATCAAATCACAAGTTTCAAAGTTCTAATACTAGTTGCGATGAGTAATAATTGTTTAAACTGAGAAGAACATGTACCTGAAAAACCCAAAGCTTGCATCTTTCCACTGATACTTTAAAAGAGCAGCTGCTCCAGCATCCGGAAATATTGCTATCCTTCTCTGAAATTGGGCCAGCGAGCAATATTTAATAAGGAATGCGATATCTATTGTTGACATCTAAAAAATGGTTCTCCCATGTACTTTACAGCATTAACAATTATTTTTGTTGCCTAAAACATGATCACATGATTCATTATGCAGAAGAAAATGAAGGAATGAGGTCAGTGACATCAGAAGTATGAAGATGGAATAAAAACCTTAAAAAGAAAGAAAGGAAAAAAGTAACAAATGTTCCCTGGTCTTATACATCAAGTTATCTAATATTCAATTAGCATTTACAAAGCATTCAAGCAAAGAGAAAAGTAAGATTTCCATAATAACATGAACTAGCCTGTAGAAGGATACTTAACTTTTGACAAGAGTCTACAAGGTAACTTAGACCTCAAAGTAATTCATCCACACGTGTTTATTTTTATGATCAAAACATTCATACAACCACATAACAGTAGAATTAACTAAATAATTGTAAATCCTCTAATGGCTTCACAGTGAATTGAATGTAGCAATTGCTCAATTTAACAAAATGTATCGTTTATACTATTCTTTTTCTCATCTTTTCTTTTATTTATATTTTGGCACCATTAAGCATAATTTTCAGCAACTATTGTCTCCAAACCTGAATTCCTGTCTCTTCGATTAGAGACTCAAAAAAATCCTTGATAATTCCCAGAGCTCCGCTTAAGCACCTTCGGCATCAAGAAATTGTAATTGAGGAATCAAAAGTTCTACCTGAATTACACAAAACTGACCAAAAATATATAATTTCTTCAAAAATAAACAAAGGGGGAATTTGAAAGATAAATTAGTACCAAAAATATTAAAATTTCACCATTGCTCTCATTCGTCCACTCATTATGAACATCGCGCTCGCCTTACTCGACTGCCGAATCGGGCAAATCGCTGCACCAAGATTTCTTTTTTAAACTAAAATAAAAGTAAAATTTGGGGAAATTTTTTGGTTCTAAAAAATGGCGGGGTTCTGAAGGAACCTGTCATCTTCCACTGATTCTTGCTGCTCTTAGCTCCGAACTCTCCTCGGGCTTCGCGGTGGCGGGAGCTGACGTGGCGTCGGCGGCGTCGAACTTGTCGAACTTCGCGCGCGTGGCCACTCTGCCACGTGGCGGGTGGCCCGGGTAGGGTCGGCGTCGAGCGGCGGTTGGGAAGGGGGCAGAGGGGCTGGTGCGGTTTTGGGTGTGAAAGTGGCGGTGCTGATAGAAAGAGAGTGAGGGGGAAGAAGGAGAAGAAGAAGCAGCCATTTTTATTTTGTATTTATTTTATTTTATTTTCCCAGTCTTTTTCCTCCCCCCTCCCACTGATCGTCTGCAGCTCGATTTTGATTCTTTTTCCCTTTTTCTGTATTGTGGAGATTGCTGTGATTTTGCTGCGAGAAGCAGATTTGCTGAGGGTGTTTTTTACAATTTTAACATTTTGTGTCCTTACTTTAATCTAGCAGCGGAGAGGCTGCAACGGATAGTAGCAAGTACTAAATAGTGATTTCATAAATTTGGCGGCAATTTGTTTTTGCATTTCTTTGAACAAAGCATATGTTGATTTTTTGCACAATGCATATGTGACAAAAACTTACACGTGATGTGATATTTCTTAAAATAAGTTGTATATTTTGAGACATTTAAAAAATTTCAGATCCAGAAAATTTGTTTGTAGAAGTTAAAAGGCCTCGTCTGAACCCCCCAACGGAAGCAGTTTTTGTGAACCCCATAAATAGGCAAAAGAAACAGCTAATTCAAAATCACCAAACTATTTGTTAAACAGTGGAAAAAAAAAAATCGAAAGGAAAACAGAACAAATTCAAATCTCAAGAGGAATGCTTTCAGGTCAGACACAGAACATTAAAATAGTTGATATGCAACCAACAGGCAACAACTGAGTGGGAAAATAATCAAAGCTTTTTCTAAGAGAAATTGAGTTCCATAACAGTATTTGACCATTCAAGCTGTACCTGTAAGCATAGGACACTATCCAACAAATTGAAGACTACCTTGTACCATTATATATCTGTTTAATTACAGGAGGGGTTTATGCTGTCTTCTGGGTGTTACATCATGCCGTTCTACATTTCAGCAGCAAAAGATTTCCCACAACCACAGGTTTGTGTGGCATTTGGGTTCTTGAACGAGAAACCTCCACCGATGAGGGCATCACTGAAATCCAGCTGCATGCCGTAAAGAAAGAGGAGACTCTTGGGATCACAAACTGCAAAGAACTTAGAAACATGAAAATCATTTTTGAGTATAAAAAGGGCATGCTATTTAGTGAAAGGCAATGAGATAGGATATAATTGTGTTAAAACACACACACACACACACACACACACACACACACACACACAATATATATATATATATATATATATATATATATATATATATATATATATATATATATATATATATATGAAAAAAAGCAAGTGAGAACCGATTAGAGTATGTAGATCAAGATGAATGGTTCGGATCATCCATGGGGTGGCCGGTCATGGAGTTCGCATGAAGCTTCGATAACAATTGATTCTCACTGGAATAGTTCCCTCTACACACACAGCGACTTGTGTCATTTCAGAAGGATTCGAGGCCGAATCATTCCCACTCAAATACAACTCTACGACATCCAAATGTAAGATCCATTCCGTTGAAGTTGATTTACATTATTTCAAGTAATTAAAATCAAATATCATTTATTTTGAATACTTTTTGTCCATCCATTAAGTGCGCGCAAAATAAAAATAGTAAGTTGGTTAGTTTAACAGTGTAGAACATTTAAAATCTTAACACAAATTGAGAAATAATGTAGATCAACTTCAACGGAATGGATCTTACAGTCGGATGTCGTAAGATTGTATTTGAGTGGTAAAAAATTCGGCCTCGAATCCTTCCGGAATGACGCAAGTGTGTGTGTATGAAATCCATTCGTGTATCCGAAATCGCTTAGCGCACCCCGACTAATCCCGTGGGCTCTGTGCACCCTGTCTTGAGAAGTTTTCCTACATAGTCCACGATAAATCGTGGGAATAAAATTTTCCGGGTCAAACGCCCATCAAGGGATTCGAACTGGCGACCTACTGGGAAGCAAACCCACGATCTAATCAGTCGAGCACCCCCTTAAGGACTACACACACTTGTGTAGTTTCGGAAGGATTCGAGCTCAAATCCTTCCCACTCAAATACAACCATACATCACCCGAATACAAGATCCATTCTGTTAAAATTGATATATATTATTTCAAGTATCTATAAACCAAAAATCAAGTATTTTAAATATTTTTTGCTCATGCATCAAGTAGGGAAAAAACGGACGACCTAAATGGTGAGTTGGTTAGTTTAACAGTGTAAAACATTTGAAACCTAACAAAAATTAGTTTGTAGAGGTTAAATGTTTAGATCATGATCAAATGACCGGATCGAGAATTTGTTGTCTAAAGACATAGATCTAACCAACTCACTACTTTCGGCCAACTCACTACTCGGCCGTTCATTTTGCGTCACTTGATGGATCGGGAAAAAGTATTCAAAATACTTGATTTTTTATTTTTAGTTACTTTAAATAATATAGATCAACTTCAACGGAGTGGATCTTATATTTGAATGTCAGATGTTGGTATTTGAGTAGGAAAGATTTGGGTTCGAATCCTTCTGGAACTACACAAGTCTATCATTCTCTTATATATATATATATATATATATATATATATATATATATATATATATATATATATATATATATATATATATATATATATATATATATATATATATATAATCTTTATGAGAAATGGCAAGTGACATGTGATAGGGATGTCACAACATGAGACTCCAGAACCAACAAAATGAGTGAAATTTTCTACCCTATCTTGGTCTTTTTTTTTTTTTTACTTTTTAGGTTCTTGTTCTATTTTTGTGCTGCCTGCAATTTTCTTTTCTTTTTTTTTTTTGGGGCGGTGTGGTGGGGGGCTATAATTGTAATATCCACGAGGAGAAATTAAGTAGTAAAACTTTACACAATGGAAGCCTATGTTGTAGAACACAAGTTGGATGTCATTGTAAACATGTCGATTGCGCGTGTGCACTAACATGTACAAGATACTTATTGATTACGTATTTGACACATGCGAGACACTTGTTGAATACGTGTTTGACTTGTGCAGTGTATCCGGCCTTGGTGTAGCTAGGAGATATTTGGATTAAAATTAGATATGTAATTGGGGGTTAGAGTTTATATGAAGTTGCATTCATTCAATTTGTCGTTTTGAACCTTAAGGTTATATCATGTCTGACCCTAATTCTTTACATGAGCACATGCGCGCACGCACACACTTTAATTTTAAATTGTCGTGGCCTGAACCTTAAGGTTATATCATGTCTTATCCTAATTCTTTACCCGAGCACATGCACGCACACACACACACTTATTTTATTGCCGTGTCCATGACATTTTTGTACCATAATTTTTTTAAAGAATTTGTGTATCCCCGTATCTCTGTCTTACTATGTTCATGTCATGTGTCTGTGGAACATAAATGGAAGCATAAAATATATTATCACATATAAATAATAAATGTATTTTTTTACATTCATAAATCCATGTAAAAAGAAAGAATTAACCCATTTCATCAGGATCAGCTGTATGTGTATCCTTTATACCCCTTCAGAAAATGTTATGTCCCCTTCTCCACAAGAAAGGCTCCAGAAATTGTATGCTTGGTTTGTCTGTATGAATGCATGCATTTGTGTGTGTAGGGGGTTGGGTGGGTGGGGGTGGTTTTTTTTTCATTTTTATTTTTATTTTATTTTGTGGGGTTGGGGGGTGGAGGGAATGGGAGGAATTCAATCTCCAAACCTCTTGGACAAAACAAGAGGCTCTACCACTGTGGAATAGTGGCATTCACTGGCAGACAACTGTTGATACCATGTAAGTTTCAAAGTAATATCTATAGAAAGATCACAAGCACTAAGCATTTTATGGATTTGTATCGAAGCATGGAGAAGCATTTAAAGAACCAAACAAAACATAAAGGCAATGTCATAAAAGGCCTAATATTCAATCAAGGATAATATAAAGACGATCACCTAAAAGAATTGGGCATAAAGAATTGCAGAGCTAAACTGAGGTTAGGATATGTATGGAGATGTTAGAATATAAATATAATATGTTTAATTCTCACCTTAACTTCAGAGGTTTGGTGTAATGGCAGGGTCCTTAACATGGCATTAGAGCAACACAACTTCAATTCTCACTATGCATGCATTTAAAAGCAGATTTTAAAAAAAATACCGTCGTGCAAAAAGCCCATAAAAAGGCGCTCGACTAAGGGAGCGTGTTAAAATACAAATTCTCAATCCTCACCATAACTTCGGAGTTTCGGTGCAATGACACGCACTTTAATATGGTATAAAGGACATTGCCACTACACCAAAACTCCGAAGTTAAGTGGGGGTTAAGGTATTAAATTTATATTCTAATACTCCCTCGCAGATCGAGCGCTATTTTTATAGGCCGAAAACATGAGCTTCTGCACAGTGATATTTTTGTTTGTTTTTAAATCCGCTTTTAAATAAGTGTCCAGCGAGAATTGAACCTAGATTGTTCTGATACCATATTAAAGTCTCTGTCACTACACCAAAACTCCAAAGTTGAGGTATTTATATTTCAACAAGAAATATCAGATTTCTTTTGAGGGAAAATTGCCTGAACTCCATACTTAACACATTAATGCTCTGAAAACATGTGATATGATGAGGCAAGATGTGAGGGAACTGGTCACTTCTGGAAAGAAATCTTTTGTGCAGGCTTCAATGAGTCATGACAACTGATTTGTAACATATGTAGATAAAAAATAATCACAGCAATTTAATAACACTGATCTGATAACAGAACCCACTAAACATTATAAACTGCATATAAAATGTTCTTGGTTATGGTGTAGAATGAAATAAAACTTAAATTGAAGTTCAAGTTTAAAATTTATTTTGAAAGTGTAGAGTGCAATAGGAGTGCCAGTTATTCATGAATATAAAAATTACCAGTAACATGGAACTAAATATAAAGTTTAAGCCAGACTTTTCTCATCCAATGTGCTCGATGGAGATTTCTATTGTTCATCCCATATGTTTTTTTTAACAAAAAGTACAAAAACTGATTGGATTGCATGACGTGGCAGGATATCACTAAATCATGCTCTAAACGATCATAGAACTTTACAATCAAGCAAGTCACTTTGAATACAGTTAAACAATTAAAGAACAAAGAGATCTGAATCATGGGGCAACAATGTGAACAATTATTTTTACAAAAAGGCCGCATCATATATGATGTCAAGCTGATAAATTATTGCCATCTCAACTGATGAAACCAGCTAGGCAGTTACTCAGCTAGCATGGTATTGATAAAGATATGAACTCGGACAGCAAAATAGTTCGCTTTAAAATAGTGGTCTTTATATTGTCAGGAATGCCATACAAAGTATCAAAGAGTCAATGTGAAATTAAGAGTACCCATGGGGCAAAGACAAATAAGTTAATTTACCATGTTGATATGCTATAACTGATGCCTATATATGTCCAAAGCTATTTGAAACTAAATGATCTTCCTATTAAGTGATCCACCTAGTTTTATCTGTAAGAATCTTAGGCATATGGTTCCATTGGTTACTAATTACGACAACTGATCCCGAAGTACTTTAATATCCTATAATTCTGTCTTTCAGAGGAAAGACCAATATATATTAGTGACAGCTGAGTCTCAAGGACATAAACATAACCTTCTAAAGGTATCCTGATATACATTTTGTTGTTTAATGCTCTAGTGCTTTTACCAAATTAATCATATCAACAGTCAAGCCAACCATTTGCTACATATTGTCATTAATTACTTACTAATGTTTAGTAAAAACAAGTATCCAAATCTCTTTCTATTATTCAGTTCATACGGCTTGATTAATAATAACTACAAGTCATTGCTTATTCACTTGGACGGTGTGTTCTTTTGTACAAAAAGATTGGAATTACAGCTTTCAGAACAGAATTCTAAACTGGAAGAAGTAACATTGAAGTCTTGTTACTTTTTTGTTGGCCCAAAGGCCCATCACTCTAGTTTTGATGATGATCAACTCATGAAGTTATGATTACTAATGATCTTGTGTTTAATTAGTGACAGATTCATTATCAAGATCTTAGTAGGTGCATAACTCAACAAAGGATAAAATGTCAAGATTTAGAGCTAGCACGGTGTGATCCAAGGAGCTTTTGGATCAAGCTTGGACCAAGTCAAGAAGATGAGAAGACTTCAAGGGAAGACTTCAAGATCAAGACTTGTGTCTAGGTTTGTTTTTATAAGATTTTGTTTTAGTTAAAATGTAAAGGATAGAATAGTTGGTGGATTGCTCAAAGTTCATATCACACACACACTCTTGATTTATATGGGTTTTCATAAAAGATTTTTAGTTCTAGAAAAATACCGTTTTGGTTTTTGGTGTTTCAAATATACATGTGTTTTAACCAAACCATTTTAGAACTCTCGGGTTTTCTCGGTCGACCGTTCTGCTGATCTACTCGACACACTTTTAGTTTTCTAGTCATAACTTTTGATTCCTATATTCAATTAACATGATTTATATTGCATTTTAAAGATGACTTTCAGAGCTACATTTAATATTCAATAATCATTTTCTGATTTAAATGTTAAGAATGTCAAATATTGGGTTGAAGTCTGAAAAACAGTTTACAGTTTCTGATTTGATACCTTTTAGTATTTTATTGATAACTTTCAATTACGAATTGATATTGATTTGATTTAAGTTGCATTAGAAAGAAGACTTCAATATCTACAAATTCATCCTATATACTTATTCCCAAATTCGAACGTTTTAGACCTCAAAACTGTGCTCCAAGTTAACCTATTGTACAGAGGTCGGTCGACCGGGCGGGTCGACCGGAACCAAGTGCGGTCGACCGCAACGGTCGACCGACGTGCACAAAAACGTGCACGTTTGGCGGGTCGACCGGGCCGGTCGACCGGAACTGAGAGCAGTGCTCTCTGTTCTTCTGGGTCGACCGGGCCGGTCGACCGGAGGCTGTAACGGTCGGATTTTTGACCGTTGGCGGTCGACCGGACCGGTCGACCGGCAGCTCTGACAGACCCCAACGGCTATATTTTTCTGGCCTATAAATTTGGGGGTTTGGTCATTGTTTTGAGCCAAGATTTTGGAGACCTTTAGAGCCAGTTTTTTCCATACTTTCAGAAGAGTTTTCTCCACAAAATAGTGAGCAAATATTTCCTATCTAAAGGGAAGATTTTATAAAGAGTGTTTAAAGTGATTTCTTGAGTTTTTCACCATAGTTCTTCCTTGCTTTTCTCACACCACACTTGAGCTATCCATTACTATTCATCTTATAGGAGTGTTGTAGTGAGAGCTTTTATTGGTGATCAAAGTGTTGGATCACCAAGATTTCAATCTTGTACTTTGAGGAGACGGGCAAGTGTGCTCGTGGTGGTTTGGAGTTCGGTTGTGAACTCTTTGGTTCGAGGTGCGGCCTCGGCAAGCTTGTGGGGCTTGCGGTGTGTAAGGGACTAGGGAGTCCGAGGGCTTGTAGGTGTTGCGGCACCGAGGAGAGATCCATTGGGATCTTGCATAGTGGAAATCCTTCGTGTGTCGAAGGTGGGGATGTAGAGCAAGTGTGCTCGAACCTCGAAACATACCCTTGTGTTTGCGATTGCCATCTCTCTCTCTATCTCCTTTATATCTTGCATAGTTTATATTGTCTTTACATTTACATGCTTGATATATCTTGTGTGCATAATTGATATATATTCTTGCGTGGGATTGTGACTAACACTTGTATTCAACCAAGAGAGCCAACGCGGCACCTCAACCCATTCAAGGGGAATCTAGAGGAGTTTGTCCAGAGCCCTTCACGGGGAATTCGGCAACACTCTTGTGTTATACGTGGTGTTTAGTGTAAAAGTTTTAATTAGGTCATAATTGTTTTAGCTTCCGCATTATTAGGCATTAAGTGACCATTAGATTAGCAATCACCTATTCAACCCCCCTCTAGGTGAACTTACAATTGGTATCAGAGCTTGGTACTCTGATTTGGGTCTAACAACCTAGAGTTAAAGATCCTCAATTTTAGGCTAATCACAAGATTTTGTACACACACCATGGACTTCATGTCACCACGCACCTTTGACATTCTTAACATCCAAATTTGGAAGGTTAAGATGTCATTGTACCTCAAGGCCTTAGGCATTCATGTTTATCTTGCCATATCTAATGATTCATATTGTTCAAATGGTAAGAATTTTGAGGCTAATGCAAAAGCCCTTCATGCTATCAAGTCAACCCTAAATGATGATTATTTATCTAGGGTTTCTAATATTGATTCGGCTTTTGTAGTTTGGAACATCATCACCTCCCTTGACGAAAAGGATCTATATTATGCGGGAGCGATTCGGACGTTGGAAGCGACATCTCCAACGTATGCTATATGGTCCAAGGGGATAACCCCCTTGAGGTAAACTCCGAATCCGATGATGAGGACATGTCATATGATGAGCTCACTTCATTTTGCCAAACAATTCTTGAGAAATATGACATGATTAAAAGGGAAAATAAGAATTTGAAAAAGAACATTGCTTGCATGCATATAGAACAAGATTCATTTAAATCTAACATTGCATGTTTAGAAAAAGAAAATAAAGATTTGAAAAATGAGAATGTTTCCTTGCTTTCTAAATTGAATGATTTATGTGAAGGAAATATGTCTTTGAAAAATAAAATTGATTTGGTGGAAAAACAAAAAGAAGTTGTTTTTCAAGAAAACATTACTTTGAAAAGAAAATTTGTTGAAAAGGAAAAAGAATTTGTTTCACAAAAGAAAAAGAAAAATGATCATATATCTCATCATGCTTTACATGCCACCACTAATGAGATAAATATGTTGAAAAATAAGATAGATAATTTGAGCTCTAATTTGAGCTCATGTGCATTCAATCATACTAGATTGGAATCCTTGTTTCAAAAGAAACAAGTTCCACATGTTCATGCACATTCACATGCTTATGTTGCACACCATGATCATACACCCACTCATAAGCATACTAAGGTGTACATATGTACACATTGTGGCCGCAAATGCCATTTAGCAAAGTTTTGTTATGATAATATTAATTCTCTAAATTTTGCTAAATATAAAAGATTTTGGGTTCCTTACAAGTCTAACCCCAAAGGACCCAAGCAAAAATGGGTACCAAAACCCCCACCCCATGTTTTTGATGTAGGTGAGGGCTCTCACAAGACGTGAGAGGATTGGTGCCTTGGTAGTGGATGCAATGGACTTGATGGACATACATTTGAATGCATCACTATCAAGGAGCTTTGGTGGGACAACCATGTTAGGAGCTTTGCATTTGGTAACAATTTCTAAACTCCTACTTTTTATGTACATGCTCTTTACATTCATAATATTCATAGCATGTTCATGTTTTATAATTTTTGTGTGCTTCATGTGGTATTTACATGTTTAGATGTAGACTTTATCAAAACTTGCATTTATACATGTACAAATAGTGAACTACAATTGACTCATATATAATTGAACTTCATGCTCATTTGTATCCACTATATGCATATGTATAGTCTAGTTTTGATGATTCTCATTTATACATGCTTTGCCTATTTTTATGCTTTACTTCATGTATATGTATTATTAATTCAAATCTAATAAATATACATGTATACCCGTGAGTCTCTTACCTTCATGCAAACATTATTAATAGACTCTTTTATATTTGGGATATGTATGTGTATTGTTAGGATTGGATTAATCATACATATACCATGAGATTAGTGTTTTGATGAAAAATGATTTTTCGTGTTTTGTTAAAAAATGTGACTTATGATCTTTTGAGCTTCATTGACTATTTCATAAAAATGCTATTTACATGATAGTTTAACACTCACACTTTTGTTAAAAATTATTTTGAGCCATATAGACCATGAGTGCTTAAATTTTGTGTATCTAGTTATGTTTATGAAAAACATAAGTTTTGTTATATTTGAAGGATCTTTAACTAGTTTTTCAAAAATAAATTATACTAGTTATTTATTCTTCAAATAGTTTTTTGAGATTTACACATGATTCTATTTTTCTCAAAATTTATTGTTGCTTCATGTATTGAGTATTAGTTTATAAATGTTAGTTTTATCAACACTAGGAGTTATACTTGAACATTTGTGGGCCACAAATAATCCTATTTGTATTTGTGCTTGAATGCTTATTTGAACCTATGAAATGTGCTTGTATTGCTTAGTTTTGATGATACATACATCTTTAACCTTGTATTCACTTTTGGATTTGAGTTATGATCATGTGTTTTCATTTCATGTATATGTGTATTTTGCCAAACTTTAAGATATACATGTATACCTCTTGAGTCATTTGCCCTTCATGCAAATCTATATATATGGACTCAATTGTGTTTTGGGATATGTGTGTATACTTCTTGTGTTGTCAAAACATACATATACCTTGAAATATATATTTTAAATTTTTTTTTTGTAGATTATACTATGAGATATACACTTGAACTTACCTTATGTCAATTGGTATCATTGGATCATTTCAATTGGTATCAATATGATTCTTTTTTGTATATACTCATGTTTTGATTATATGTATGTATGCTTTCAAATTCACATTATATCAATTTCTATTGGTATTCCCTTTTTCATACATATACGTGTTATTTGTGCTTAGTTAAAATTGTCTTACATATTTAAAGCACAAAGGTTATTAATGCTAAGCTAAATTCAAATCTTATTTTTCAAGCTTATGCATTAGTTTTTAATTGGTATCAATATGGTTGATCATTACCTTACTATTGATCACTATTTTACAATTGATCTTTTTCAAAATTGATATCAAAATTCAAAATTTGTTTTATCGAGAGAATTCAAAATTTTGTTTGATAAGAAAAATTCAAAATTTTTGATTTGTATTGCCTATATGCAATGAGAGCTTAACATCTCTCTTACATATAGATTCATGTTGAGTATATTATAAATTGAGGAGCTTGACAACTCTTCTTTATATGATATACGTGTGTAGGGGGAGCTTCACATCTCCTCTTATGCATTACATAATATGCGTTATGTGAATTAGGGCTTGTCATCCCTCTTTCATATAATGTATATGTGTAGGGAAGCTAACTTAGCGTCTTCCTCTTCATGAATGTATATCGCATATAAATTTTTATCGATTGATTACCCCTTGATCTCTTTGTTTTTGACAAAAAGGGGGAGAAAAATTTGTTTGATTTGATTTTACTTTGAACCCCTTTGTTGATGATTGACAAAAAGGGGGAGAAGAATTTGAGAGTTATATGCATGTTGAGTAAGATTTATGTTTATGCATATGTATTTTTGTATTGCAAATATGAGAAAAAGATTTTAATTTATACTTGTTGCATGTTTTATCTCCATACTTGCATACATATTCATGTGCCTCATTGTCATATTTATTATTTTGTGTTATGCATGAGTTAAGGGGGAGCTTCGTTGAAGCTTTACTTTAATCCATGCATATATAACTTCATGAGTTTTGTCATCATCAAAAAGGGGGAGATTGTTGGCCCAAAGGCCCATCACTCTAGTTTTGATGATGATCAACTCATGAAGTTATGATTACTAATGATCTTGTGTTTAATTAGTGACAGATTCATTATCAAGATCTTAGTAGGTGCATAGCTCAACAAAGGATAAAATGTCAAGATTTAGAGCTAGCACGGTGTGATCCAAGGAGCTTTTGGATCAAGCTTGGACCAAGTCAAGAAGATGAGAAGACTTCAAGGGAAGACTTCAAGATCAAGACTTGTGTCTAGGTTTGTTTTTATAAGATTTTATTTTAGTTAAAATGTAAAGGATAGAATAGTTGGTGGATTGCTCAAAGTTCATATCACACACACACTCTTGATTTATATGGGTTTTCATAAAAGATTTTTAGTTCTAGAAAAATACCGTTTTGTTTTTTGTGTTTCAAATATACATGCGTTTTTAACCAAAACCATTTTAGAACTCTCGGGTTTTCTCGGTCGACCGTTCTGCTGATCTGCTCGACACACTTTTAGTTTTCTAGTCATAACTTTTGATTCCTATATTCAATTAACATGATTTATATTGTATTTTAAAGATGACTTTCAGAGCTACATTTAATATTCAATAATCATTTTCTGATTTAAATGTTAAGAATGTCAAATATTGGGTTGAAGTCTGAAAAACAGTTTACAGTTTCTGATTTGATACCTTTTAGTATTTTATTGATAACTTTCAATTACGAATTGATATTGATTTGATTTAAGTTGCATTAGAAAGAAGACTTCAATATCTACAAATTCATCCTATATACTTATTCCCAAATTCGAACGTTTTAGACCTCAAAACTGTGCTCCAAGTTAACCTATTGTACAGAGGTCGGTCGACCGGGCGGGTCGACCGGAACCAAGTGCGGTCGACCGCAACGGTCGACCGACGTGCACAAAAACGTGCACGTTTGGCGGGTCGACCGGGAACTGAGAGCAGTGCTCTCTGTTCTTCTGGGTCGACCGGGCCGGTCGACCGGAGGCTGTAACGGTCGGATTTTTGACCGTTGGCGGTCGACCGGACCGGTCGACCGGCAGCTCTGACAGACCCCAACGGCTATATTTTTCTGGCCTATAAATTTGGGGGTTTGGTCATTGTTTTGGAGACCTTTAGAGCCAGTTTTTCCCATACTTTCAGAAGAGTTTTCTCCACAAAATAGTGAGCAAATATTTCCTATCTAAAGGGAAGATTTTATAAAGTGTGTTTAAAGTGATTTCTTGAGTTTTTCACCATAGTTCTTTCCTTGCTTTTCTCACACCACACTTGAGCTATCCATTGCTATTCATCTTATAGAAGTGTTGTAGTGAGAGCTTTTATTGGTGATCAAAGTGTTGGATCACCAAGATTTCAATCTTGTACTTTGAGGAGACGGGCAAGTGTGCTCGTGGTGGTTTGGAGTTCGGTTGTGAACTCTTTGGTTCGAGGTGCGGCCTCGGCAAGCTTGTGGGGCTTGCGGTGTGTAAGGGACTAGGGAGTCCGAGGGCTTGTAGGTGTTGCGGCACCGAGGAGAGATCCATTGGGATCTTGCATAGTGGAAATCCTTCGTGTGTCGAAGGCGGGGATGTAGAGCAAGTGTGCTCGAACCTCGAAACATACCCTTGTGTTTGCGATTGCCATCTCTCTCTCTCTATCTCCTTTATATCTTGCATAACTTATATTGTCTTTATATTTACATGCTTGATATATCTTGTGTGCATAATTGATATATATTCTTGCGTGGGATTGTGACTAACACTTGTATTCAACCAAGAGAGCCAACGCGGCACCTCAACCCATTCAAGGGGAATCTAGAGGAGTTTGTCCAGAGCCCTTCACGGGGAATTCGGCAACACTCTTGTGTTATACGTGGTGTTTAGTGTAAAAGTTTTAATTAGGTCATAATTGTTTTAGCTTCCGCATTATTAGGCATTAAGTGACCATTAGATTAGCCATCACCTATTCACCCCCCCTCTAGGTGAACTTACATTTTGTGGGGATACTAATAGACTAATGTTGGTTTTTAATCTTCCTTTGTTTTTTTACCAATAAAACTGAAACATATTCAAACCACTCATTTATCTTCTGAAATTAATTTCTTGCTAAACGTAATGGAAACAGGTCTTTAAATCTCTTAGTCTGTTCAGTTCTCATTGTCAATTCCTAAATGACATGTTGAGGTTTCTCTAGGAGAGATACCTTTAGTATGGTTGCACTTTTCTGACATTCAGAAAAAAAGGAAGCTCAACTAAATGGTCACAGTTATTTTTTGACTGTGGTTATTCATGCAAAAGGCCACTTTTAGAACTATTAATCTAGCAGCTTGAACCTGAGACAAAGACTGCTACAGCAGCCACATCCCAGAGATAGATAACTGTTTGACCGTTTCAAGAATTATACCATGATTCATTTCCACAATAAGTTTACTATTAATAAACCCTTCAAATTATATGCTATACTTTTGTCATTTGGTCTTGTGTTCACTCACAAATTTTCGCACTATGTTTTGTATTTATGATTATTAAAATAAATGCAATAAAATCGTAGCAATACATACACCATTTCATAAAACAATTAATTCATCTGGTTTTGCATCAGAATGTTTCTTAAATTATACATGCAATACAGATAATAACTGATTAAATATTCTTAGAAGAACATGATGCTCGTACCAATCACAAAACCGTTGTATTCCATAATCGAGTCATCTGGCCTTGCATTAGCTCGACTCTCAAACTCCATAGTGTAAGACATGCCGGAGCATCCACCTTGCTTGACTCCAATTCTTAAGCACAGATCTTCATTTTTTTCAGATCTCATCTTATTTAGATGGTTCAATGCCTTTTCAGTCAATGAAATTGCAGGCGCAACGCTACCAAATGCTGGTGCTGCCGACACATTGAAGGATGAAGTATAAGAATTTACATTCCAGCATCAAACATTGATAAATTTCTTCAAATAATTTGCCTAAAATTATATATTTCATGACTGAGAAGGGTTATTTCCATGGTTTCAAATAACGGCCGATATGTCAGTACCGCAACAAGTTTTGTGGTACCCGATACAGCTGATATTAATGATATTTATACTTAAAAATATTGACCAATACCGATAACAGGAATCATGGCTAGTACCATAAGATTCATAATCCAATTGGCATCCACAATAACAAAAAGTTAAAGAAGAACATTGGACGCCACAAATTCATTGCAAACTAATATAGTAAAAGGTAATCTAAGTTCCTTGATAAGTCAATTTTTACCGCATCAAACATGCTGTAAATTACAAAATATCAGTGACAGATCAACAACATTCACGACTCAATGAGGAGCATGTGGTTCTTAGGAGACTCTCTTAAGCGTGGGTCACGTTTGCCTCTCGGCAAACATTTTTAGAAAGAAGAAAGTAAAGTAATGTCAAATGATCAAGATTGCGTTAGAATTGTTTAAATATGTCGCCAAGGAGAGTGCAAGTGAGTCAAATAATATGATTAAAATTAACATTCGTTGCAAGTTTAACTTTTTGAACAATAACCCTACACTACACAACTCAGCTTATTCTCACTAACCGAGAAGGAAAGAACATTTACATACGAACCCCCTCCTAAAATAGCATAATCGAGAATAAATGCTGACAATATTTCTATTTGATGGTTATGTTATTCAGAAAATCCTCTTCCAAATCATATTCACAAGGTTTCTAGTGTGATTCAGATCTGATAAAAGGGGAACTGATCAAACGAAAATTCTCATCAACTTATGATGATGATGATTGTCCCAATAATAAAAAATAACTACAAATAATTTGGGCTGATTAAGGATCATCACCTGACGTAGCGCTGCATCGAATGGACAAAGTGATGCCGCCGCCGCCGCGGCGATCGAGGCGGAGCGCAGAAGCCCTCGGATCGAAGGAGGAGGTTCGGACGGCGGACCGGTCCCCAGGATTCGCGCGGGATATAAGAGGGCCGGCGAGAGGTCCAGAGAGAAGAGCCATGAGAGAGAGAGAGAGAGAGAGCTCTGCTCGATTTTTTTCAGAAAACAAAGTCTCTCTATTTTCTCTCCACAAATTTATTTGCTTATTTATTTATTTTTCCATGAAAGATGGGGGAAAAATGGGAAGAAAGAAAATGATTGCGGCGGACGATACAATCTTTAGCGTGGGTCCAGTGGCCAACTCGAGAATGGAACCCGACCCGGATTGGCTTCGGGTCTGCGAATTAGAATTTAGACCCAGATTCATTTAAAGATTGACTCTGACCCTTACTCGCATGTCAATTCAAAAGACAAAGCACGATAAGCAATTGTGCATGCACTAACTAATAATGCGTTTATGTGAGCCCTATCTCATTGTCTCTTGAGCACATATGCGAGCGAGTAAAAAATAATATATTCTTATGTACCACTGTCTGCGGTGAAAAACCGACCGATAAGTCACCGCCAAGCGACAAAAAAGAAGATGGGAGAAGGGAGGAGGGTGGAGGAGGAAGGAGGAAGAAGGTAAGAGAGGAAGGAGACGGGAAAGTAAGAGAGGAAGAAGACGGACGAACAGATAAAGTTTGTATATGAGTCACCGGAGAAAATATCCCTTCGGTCGGTTCTGATAAAATATTGCTCTTTTTATTTCAAGCTATGTGACCACTAAAGGTCAACTAAAATGTTTGTCGGGTCTCGTGGTTTTCTTCATGTTTTTATCAAGTTGGGTCAAAAATTAACTGCTTGGTGTTTTCGGCACAATTGCTATAAAAGATTCATGCTTCAAATTTGGATTTTTTTTTCTCTTTCTATGTTCTAAAGTGGCTTCACGTCTCTGTGAAAAATCCTGCGGTAATTTTGAGATCTTATGTCGTGTGTGCAACTAGCGACCCTTCTCTTCTTTTCCTTTTCTGATGAGAAAACCACAATAATATTGATCTCTAGACTAATTGGAGAGACTAATAGATAATTCAATGTTCTATTTGTCAACAATGTCACAAGTTCAAAGCATATCAATAACATTATTAGATAAGCAATCTCCTCTAATAGAGAGATGGCGAGAGGGACATCTAATATTTCATTGGAAACATTATTTTAATTGGTGCTTGAGATTTGGCTTATTTGTTTTTAAAGTAAGGTCATATGCTTACATTGACAAATGGAAAAGATTTTTTTACAAAAGATAAAGATAACTTAAGAACCTAATAAATTTTTGTGTAACTCTCCTTCTCGTTCCAAGACTGCAGAGTGGTAAGCCTAAAGGTAACCAACTCGAACAAACTGAAAATCACAACCCACGTTGTAAAAGGTGGGAATGAGTTTGTTATATGTTTGGTTGTCGTAATTGGCCGTAATTCGTAAATCGTAATTGGTAAAATCTTTTACAGTTGTAAATGAGTTACATGCATGTAAGTTTTACGGTATTTTGTTGGTAATGTAAAGTTGTAAGTGGAAAAGTATATTGTATTTTACGGTTTTTGGTTGTCGTAATGTGTAAATCGTAAGTGAAAAAGTTGACCACAAAATTAACTATTCAGTGATTTAAAAAGTTTTAATATTGCAGATAAATATTAAAAATGTTAAATATTAAAAAATTTTAATATTAACGTAAAAAAATAATACAAATTTGTATGACCACAAAATTAACTGTAACTGAGTTGTAAGCGAGTGGTTGAGTGGTAGTTGAGTTGCGTAAGTCTTTTACGAATTACCGTCCAAACAAACACCATAGGTGTAATTGGGTTATAAGTCATTTACGAATTATGGACTTTTATGACGGAACAAACAGCCCCTCACGAGTGTATTACCAAGTGAGTTTAACTTGTGCAGGATAAAACTTCACTGTCATATGGGAGATTATAGGTTTTGATCTTTCTATCTACCATATTCTAAGAATTTTTAATAAAAATATAGAAATACACTCATCTACATACTTATTATACAATGACTTGAGTTTACGAGAATCACGACATAAGGGACTACTAATGGCCATTCTTATTCATGTCCATAGCAAGAAGGTCAATTATGGCTGTGTGATCATAATTCTTTTTTCTTTTTTTGAACAAAGGTCATAATCCGATCTTGAACACGGGATCTCTCATTTTCCAACCCAACATTTTTACCATCTGAGCTAAGTATTTGTGGATGATAATAATTCTGTGTTAAAATCCTAAAAGAGAGTTATGTACCCAAAGAAAATGGGGGAAATTCTAATAGAGAATTCTTTCTTTTATCATCAGGGGTTTTTTTTTCCTATTGGGTCTTCTTTGTTTTAAAATAGATTTTTTCTCCCTCCCTTTTTTGGATTTTGTAGTCATTTTCTTTTCTTAAGTTGAAAGTCTATAGGTGTCAAACTTTAAAAAAAGGAAAAAAATAGAAAGAAAATTTGGATTTAGTTTCAGAAAGGGCAATTTTTTTAGGGGAAAAAAAATCATCTTTGAAATTTAGTTCCAAGAAAAAATTTAATTACCAAACTCGATCTCTGACAGGCCACGTAGGCGCAAGCGATTTCGTCTCGCCCGCACGGCGCTGGGCAGCCGCGAGTGGTTATATTTTAGTCCAAGTTTGATGAACTAGTCGTAAAATTGTAACTATTTTGCATCCGATTTTGGCGAACCCCGACCCATTTTTGCTCTGAATTCGAACCTAGCGTTTCTTATTAGAAAGCATGAGACTTAATTTTCTTAATTAATTTATCATCCTTCCCCTCTTCTTCCACCCCTCTCTCTCCTCCCTCCCTCAATCCTCTCCCAACCCCCTCTATCGGCTCACTTACAACCCCAAATCCACTAGCCTTCCCTCCACCTCCGCATTCACCACTTGCTCTGCCGAAACCCTCCACCTCCTGCTCCACGACCCCGACCCCACCACCTTCTGCTTCTTCCTCCTCTACTCTCCCACCTCCCTTGTCCCCTCCCTCGCCACCCCAACAACACCGTCGTCGGCTACTTGTTAGATTTATTTGGATTAGAGTCTAAATTAATTTGGGCATACACAAGTCTAATTAGATTTATGCACCCGTTCCTATAAGCCTATATTGTTGGACTGAATAAAGAATAGGTCAAGCCTAATGGTTTGGGTCTAGACATGTTTATTTACACTTAACCATAAGTGTATTTAAATTAAGATGTGGGACTCATCTACACGTGTGGAACTCTTGTTATCAATCAAAAGTTTAGATCTACGATGAGTTGACCTAGATTTCCTTGATATTATATATTATAGGTAGGATTTTCTCTCCACCACCGACCAATCTATCATGACTTAATCTCTCTCTTGGAGGCTTCTCATCTCCTCTAAGGATCAAGAAAAGAACTTGGTAACTGGAGAAAAGAATTCTCTCCCTCAACTTTGACGTCCTCGAGATCGTGCAACCTTCAGCATCCCTTTCATGATGGAATCATGTATGTCTAAACCCTCTTTCTCTTTGATCTTGATAAAGAGGCTATTGAATGTATGAGATCTTATTTGAAATAATTATTAGATTCAATAATTGGAATCAAAGCCTCCTCTTTATTATATAATAAGATAAGAATGTGACAATAAATATGCAGATTCAGCGACCGATCATGCGGCCTCGGGTGTAGAGGACTGAGTTGGAGAGTTATGTACTCCGAATGGTTGAAATTTCTTGTTGTAATGTCCCTTTGTGGAGGATCCAATAGTGGATAGTGAAATTCTTCATGGTGGTGAAGGCGGGGACGTAGAGCAGTGACTCGAACCTCGAAATAAATCTTTTTATTTGCGATTTCTTTATTGTCTCTATTTACTTGTTTATCATTCATTTTTTTTATCGATCAATACTTATCTCAATAAGATAACAATTGAGCACCTCAACTGTTATGTAGAGGAATCACGAGGAGAAGTTCAGAGCCCTTCACGGGGAATCTGGCTTCAAGTCTTATTTTGAGTGATCGGTTGTGTTATTTCATATTATATTGTCTTGAATTTTCATTTGATTGGCTGTACACCTATTCACCCCCCTCTAGGTGTAATTTTAATTTGTGTCAGACCCTTGGTCTCTAGATTTTGACTTAACAACCTTAGAGAGATGCTAATTGCTAATATTTCATTGACATCTTCATTCTCATCCACTATAGTAAAAATGGCTGAAGGTATTAAGACTCCTCCCAAATTTGATGGCCTTAACTTTTCCATATGGAAGGTTAAGATGACCGTATTTTTGCAATCCCTAGGAAGCTGGGTTTCAAAGGCGATGACTAAACCCTTTAGTGTACCCACTGATAATGAGGACACTTGGTCCGATATTGCCACCGAGAAGTTTGATGCCAATGCAAAGACACACTATGCATTACTGCAAGCCTTGAACGATGACGATATAACTAGGGTCATTCATTACAAATCCGCCTACGAGATTTGGTCACACCTAGTGTTCACTCATGAGGGAACATCACAAGTCAAGAGGGCTAAATTGATCTCTTGCGTTCCCAATATGAAAACTTCACTATGCATGAAAATGAGTCCATTGATGATATGGTTACAGAATTTACTAAAATAACTAATGGTCTTACTTCTTTAGGTGATGCCATTAACAATGATCAAAAAGTCCAGAAGGTCATTCATGCACTTTCACCCTCATGGAAAGTCAAAACTACTACATTAAAAGAGTTAAATGACAAAGAAGAGATGGAGCTCATCGGTCTTATCGGCAACCTTAAGACCCATGAGATGGAGAGAAAGGCTAGAGAAGAAATGATACCACAAAAGAAGAAGATAATTGCCTTCAAGTCTACTCCCACCATCTCTGACGATAATGAAGATCTTCCCCTCCTTGTAAGAAATGTAAGGAGGATGTACAACAAGGCAAAAATCAACAATAGGAGATGATGGCAAGGTAAGGAGGAAAAAAAAAAATCTCTGTTTCAACTGTCAGAAACTCAGACATATCATTGCCGAATGTCCAGATATGAAAAAGAAGCATCTTCCTCAAATAAGCCAAAAAGTTATTTAAGAAGAAAGCTCTCAAAGCTACATGGGATTCAGAAAGTGAATCTGAAGAGGAGGTGGACACATCAAACGTGTGTTTCATGGCAAATGATAACATACTAAGGTAACTTCTGAACCAAACCTTGATGACTGTGATTTAACTATAGATGAATTAGGAGATGCATTTGTAGAATTTTCAAATAATTATGATTTTCTAAAGAAGAAATATCTAAAAATGAAAAAGAAAAATAAAGTTCTTCAAAATAAAATAATCATTCTTCTAAAGAAAAAGATGATTTATCTTCCACTCTTTTATCTATACAAAAAGATTTTGATGCATATAAGATTTCATGTATAGAAAAGTTTCCTATGATTGATGAAAATGAAAATACTATTTTAAAAACTAAAATCAACACATTGGGAAATGTTTTAAATAAATGTGAGTTTGATAAGGTTAAATTAGAGGCCATGTTTTCTAAGAAAAATTCTTCAAAGAAAATTCATGCTACACATGCTCACAGCTCTAAATCACATACTAAGCATACTCATGTCTCACATGCTCATCATACACATCATGCATATATGTATGGTAGAGTTTATTCATGCACTTATTGTGGCCAAAAGGGTCACTTAACTAAATTTTATTTTGATCGTATAAATGCTTCTAATAATTAAATTTGGGTTCGAAGTACTAACGTCATGGGACCCAAGAAAATATGGGTATCAAAATCAATAACTTCATTATTTGATGTAGGTACACATCAAGGCTCAAAGACGTAGGGAGCAGTGGTATCTTGATAGCTATTGCATCTTGATAGCGGTTACTCAAGACACATGCCTTGTCAATAATTTTGTAATCCTATTAAGGTATCATGAAGGTGGCACCGTCTCCTTCGGAGATGACTCAAAGGGTAACATTATTGGTATAGGTAACATTAAAGTTAGTTCATCTCCATTGATTGAAAATGTTATTTTAGTTGATGATCTCAAGTATAACCTCTTGAGTATTATTCAACTTTGTGATCGAGATTTTAAAGTATTTTTGATGATTCTTCTTGCAATATTTTAGATGGTAAAACGATGCTTGCATTCTTTTCGGATTTCGAGAAAATAATGTATATATTATTGATATGCTAAATTTAGATTGTAATTCTACATGTTTAAAATGCTTTCAATGAAGATTCTTGGTCATGGTATAGAAGATTAGGCCATGTATCTTTTGATCATCTATTTAGAATTAACTAAATAATCGGTGAAGGGTATTTCTTACTTGAAGTTTGAAAAGGATCGCATTTGTGATGCATGCCAACTTGGGAAACAATCTAAGTCCTCTTTCAAATCAATCAAGGATATCATGACATCTAGATCATTAGAGTTAATCCATATGGATTTGTTTGGAACCAAGAGTTTAAATGGAAACCGTTTTGTTTTTGTATTGGTTGACGATTTTTCTCATTTTACATAGGTTTTCTTTTTGGAACATAAAGATCAAGCTTTTTTGCATTTTAATGTTTTTAAAAAAGGGTTGAAAAAGAAAAAGATTTTTTGATTTTACGCATAAGAAGTGATAAAGGTGATGAATTCATTAACCATTCTTTTATCACTTATTGTGAAGAAAATAGAATTTGGCATGAATTATCTTGTCGTAGAACTCTACAACAAAATGGAGTCGTTGCAAGAAAGAATCATACTCTTCAAGAAATGGTTAGGACAATGATTAGTGAATATGGACTCCCTCAATGTTTTTGGCCGAGGCCGTAAACACTTCATGTTACATATCAAATAGAATATATTTTTGTAAAAGAACTTTCAAAACTTCTTTTGAAATTTACTATTTGAGAAAGCCTAATATTTCTTACTTTAGAGTTTTTGGATGCAAATGTTTTGTTTTAAAACACCAAAGATAACTTAGGTAAATTTGATGCTAAAGCTTTTGAAGTTATTTTTGTTGATTATTCTAACACTAGCCAGGCATATAGAATCTTCAATAAATTTACTTTAACAATTGAAGAATCTATGCATGTTAAGTTTGAAGAATCTAATGTTTTTGTTAAGAATGTTGTAGAGTTTGATTCTTTAGGTGAAGACATGGAGAAAGTAACTTTGAAGAACTCACCTATCCAAGAAAATAAGCCAAAGCTTGATAAACAAGGTGAAGTTTAAGAGGTTGAAGTGGCATCAACACTATCACTTTCAAAAGATTGGAGATTCGTTACAAGTCATCCCAAGGAACTCACCATAGGTGATGAATCAAAGGGGATAACTACTCGCTCCAAATTTCATGATTTTTGTGGCTAGTTTGCTTTTATTTCTCATATTGAACCAAAGAATATCCTCGAAGCCGAGGGTGACTCACATTGGTTGCTTGCAATGCAAAATGAGCTCAATCAATTTGAGCGCAACCAATTTGTCATCTTGTTCCTAGACCCCATGATAGACCAACAATTTTTACTAAATAGATTTTAGAAACAAGTTGGATGAGTCAGGTAATGTTGTTAGGAATAAAGCTAGGTTAGTAGCCCAAGGTTACACCCAAATCGAAAGTATCGATTTTGAGAAAACCTTTACACCCGTAGCACGGCTTGAAGCCATACGAATTACACTTATTTTTACTTCTTATAAAGATTTCAACATAGTAATACAAAGTACATAGAAATTCAATATCACTTTCTTAGAGATCACTATGAGCTAGGTGATATTGAAATTGATTATGTTTTAACTGATTTTCAACTGGCAGATTTTATTGAGCCACTTGATTTTAACAGATTCTCTTTCATTTGTGGAGAACTAAATGTTTGTATTGTTAATTCATGAGTTTTCCTTCTGATAAAATCTACACATGCTTTAATTTTTGGTTGTTTTTGCTTACTCTTTTTGATGCATGACAAAAAAAGAGAGAAGTATTTATGAGTATTTATTGGTATTTGTTTGATCATGCCCTTATACAATGCCTTTATCATATAACTTGTTGATATCTTATACTTGATTGGTAGCATAACTTGAGGTGGAGTTTTTTACAAAGCTCTTTTTCTAGATTTTCTTATAAATAGCTCATATTTTTGTCATCATCAAAAAAGGGGAGATTGTTGGCTCAAAGGTTACAATCCTCGATTTATTTTTTGATAATAACAAAGCATATGAAGTACTATGTATTTCAGGGTTCAAGAAGATCTAACAATTTTTTTTCTCTAAAGGAAGGTGTTGATGGCTCAAGGATACTAAAAAATGGGATCATAGCTCAAAGCACTCAATGTCGCTCAAACGTCATTATCAGAGAAGCCCGCTTGAAGATTCTTACAGTCGATTAGAACCTTATAAGAAACTAGTTTGTTAAAGAATAGAATATAGATTTGGGGCTTAAAGATATACACACACAAAAGTGCACTTTTAGTATGGTTTTGACATGTTTGGTTTTGATACTTGTTTCACATTTTTCTTAAAAGTTTCTATCTCAGTTTAATAAATGTCTTCTCTCTTCCAAAGTTCAAACAAAAATTATTTAAAATTTTTTTTTATCTTCAAAAATTACTTTGACCCAGTTTTTGGCCTAGGTCAGTCGACCGGGCGATCGACTGTGCCTATTACAGGCCAGGACGATCGACCGCTCGGTCAACCGAACCTTTGGCAATTGGAACGTGCATGTTATACACATTCCCAGTTGACCAACCGGTCGACCGATCCCTTATTGCGGTCGACCGGGCGGTTGACCGACTGTAACTAGTTTGGTCTCGGTTAAACACGGCGACCGATCGGTCGACCGAGAGCCAACGATTAAATTTTTTGAATGGCTTGTCGACGCTCGTTCGACCGACAGACTGCCAGATTGACAGTAACGGCCAGTTCTTTTAAATCTGTTTCTTTTAAAACGTGAAAATTTAAATTTCTATGGTCAATTTCTTCCTTTTTAGACATGGTAAAACTATTTTAAAAGTATTTTTCTAAAACCTATATAAAGGGTCATTGGGATTGAATATTTCATAACAACATATTCTATTGAAAATTTAGTTTTTACTGTTAAAGAGAAAAAGTTTCAAGTTTTCTTTTGTGCTCTTATTTTTAAAGTTTTAATTGAGTTTTTCTGCTCTTAAAATCTCTCTTTTCTGTTTTTCACTCTCACTTGCATATTTGAGCTTCAAGTTTACATTTTACTCTATAGGGTTTTTGTAAGAGAGCTGCAAAGAGAGTGTTTGTGATCTCTTGATCACCTAGAGCTTGTTATCTCAATTGGCTTTATGCTGCCTCTGGTGTAGAGGATTGAGTTGGGAGTTGTGTACTCCGAGTAGTTGTAATTCCTTATTGTAAGGTCCCTTTGTGGAGGATCCAATAGTGGATAGTGAAAATCTTCATGGTGGTGAAGGCGGGGACGTAGAGCAGTGGCTCGAACCTCGGAATAAATTTTTATTTGCGATTGCTTTATTGTCTCTATTTACTTGTTTATCATTCATTTATTCTTGTTGATCAATACTCATATCAATAAGATAATAATTGAGTACCACAACTCTTATCTAGAGGAATCACGAGAAGAAGTTTAGAGCCCTTCACGGGAAATTCGGCTTCAAGTCTTATTTTGAGTGATCAGTTGTGTTATTTCATATTATATTGTCTTGAATTTTCATTTGATTAGCTATACACCTATTCACCCTCCCTCTAGGTGCAATTTCATGGCTATCCCAACTCAAACGGTAGTTGGTAAAAGCTTACAAAATCCGTTAACAGCTGAGAATTTGCTAAAAATCCTAAGGAACCTGATCCCATTTCATTCCTCTAGAATTCTCTACCAATTCCCTTCCATGGAATGGTAGATCCACAAGGAAAAAAAGTCATGTTAAAGTTTTCATCTGACTTTTCTTTTATTTTAGGAGTATTGTTCTCCTATTCCCCAGCAAGATTAATTTGACTCCCAAACAAATTTTGGGAACACCGTCTTCTATTACCGACGGAATTCTCTAGCAATATTCTTATATTTTGCAAAGAACGGTCAATTCCACCAAAGTCCCTTGCCAATTTTCATCCATGGAGTGGTGGGACCACATCAAACTGTAATCATTTTCTCGGTAAAATGAACTATACATCAAGCCTATTAAGTTAACATTAAACCTCTGATAGTAAAACCTTTGAATATCTCTGGCGGATCCTGCTAATATCCCCAGTAGATCAAACTCCACTTGCCATTCTTTTCAATAGAATGATAGGTCCACTCAAATTGTTGTTATGTTCAAACACCTCTAACAGTAAATGAATTCTTGTCAAGTTAATATCACATATCTGACAAGTCACTTTTACAGATCTCCAAGCGGAGAAGTTGTCACGATCACTTCTGAGAAAATCTCCTTCAAGGAATTTGATTGTTACGTTAATGATTATCTCTAACAACTTTTTAGGGAATAATTATTTTCCTATCGAATCTTCATAGAGTTCTTTACGTCACGTTAATGATTACCTCTGACATTGTAAAGAATGCTAAACTCTCTATAATCTCTTATGAGATTCATTTTCTAACTCCACAGCAAGTTTCTAGTAGACTCCTCTTGAAGTCTATTATTACCCTTTTCAGTCCCCAATGGACTTTCTTGGTTGTCACGTTAACAATATTCCTCTGACAATTTCTTTCAAATGATTTTCCAAGAAAATATCAATTTTCCCACGGAATTTATGATCAAGTCCTATTTCCCCCAGTGAAATTATTTCTTTTATCGTCATGTCTAGACTATCACCTTTAAATAGTAGAAATTTTGAGCTTGGTACTTTCTTAATCGGTTATGTGCATGTTACTTCTGAACCGATAGATAGCCAAGTCTTATCTTTCAGTCCAGTAGGACTACTCCTTTGTTGTTATGTCTAGTTTGCTACCTCTGAAAGGCAGGGCTCTGAGTCTAGTAACTTCCAATCGATTATGTCCATATTACCTCTGAATTGACGGATGCCTAGATCTCTCCCCCTTTATGGTACTCAAACTGTCATGTCCAGTTTAACACCTCTGAACAAATGAGTTCATAACCTTATTCTTCTTCCCTCGTCAGGGCCGGGCGTTTTTGCTGTAACTTAATACGACTACCTATGAATAGTGAATTGCGAGCCTGGTGTCTCTTAGTTGGTCATGTCCATGTTACCTCTGAACCAACGGGTGCCCAGATCTAATTCAGCCTTCAGTCCCCAGTAGGCTAGCTGCTAAGTTAATACAATTATCTCTGGCAACGGATTATTTAGTGTGTCTTAGTCTATCATGTCCAGTTAACCACCTCTGAATGGACGGGTCCCCAAAACTGGGCTCATCTTCATTTTGTCATCATTTTCAGATCATCACCTCTGAATGATAAAATTCTGAGCTTGGTGGCTTCTCAATCGGTCATGTCCAGTCCATCACCTCTGAACCGACAGATAACTAAGTCTCCTCTGTTTATTACTGTTAGATCCAGTTAATCACCTCTGAACCATAAACACTCCTCGTTTGGTAATCAGTTATGTCCAGTTCGTCACCTCTGAACTGTTGGTTACCCAATTTCACCCTTATTAGTCATTATGTCCAGTTTATCATCTCTGAACGATAAAACCTCAAGTCTGACGATTTTTAATCAGTTATGTCCAGTTTATCACCTCTGAACTGACCCAGACTTAATCTTTTTGGATTTAGTGATTCTTAACGGATTCCTAAATCTACCTTCTTTTATCCCCAGTGGATTCTTATATTTGACTGACTTTATCATATTCTTAACCTCTGATTAATTTCAGTCACATTTGTAATTTCTTTGAAAATTCAACTTGGTGAATTTTCACCCTTTTTTGTTCTTTCAAAAGAACTTGCATACTAAGTTCTCTTCTACGGTAAGACTTATTTCCTATGGGCAATTTCACGAACAAATAAAGAAGAAGACATGGAGAAGAGCAAATGAGTGAAAAAGTAGAGATTTTATTGATTCAAAGAGGAAGATACATTGATAATACATTAAGATTGTCTCTCATACAATTTAGTCTTTGCTTTCAAAGCAGGCGACTTGTTGCTCTGCATTCAGAATAGTAGGTCTACTTTCACTCTTCAGGATAATGGCACTTCTTGAAGTGAAAATGCAATGGGTCATTCTGATTCCACCAGACCAACTGGATACGAAAGGCCTCCCCCTCAGGAGGTCGTAATCCTTCGCTTAAGGGAATATTTTGCCACCAGAAAGTCATTCAATGAGCATGGGTTATTCATCACTGTCACTTCTTTGAATAAGATTAATGAAGGGAGGATCCGAGACCTTATTAGTGACATCCCATTTCCTGTTACCTTCAAATATCTTGTGTAGAGACCCAGCAAAGGCGAGATATTGGTGGAAGCAATGACACAGTTTCCTATATACGTTGAGCTCAATAGCACAAGTCTGCAACTAAGTGGGCCATCCTGGATAAGCAACTGTTGGCTGATGCTGAGAGTACAAGGTACAGGGTTGAGTTTTCTGAATATGATCCTGTCATCACCCCTAAATATTGTCATGGAAATGACACTATAAAATATACGTGGGTCTCCTCCTGAAATTAGTGTCAGCTGCTTTAGTATGTTCTTCTTACTGATAAGTAAAGTCAGGACTTGAAAATGGAGATACATACTCCCCCATCACCTTCGTCGCCAAGTCAAAGGGATTGCTCAATGGATGCACTGCAAAACAAAGAAAAATAAATGTGTTACCATTGAGTAAAAAGAAAAGTGCTAAGTCAGAGCCTCGCCCCCTGAGTGAAACTGATCCAGAACCAGCTTTCCTTCGCAAACAAAACTAACTTCGCTCTGAGGTTAAGCTTCGCCCTATACAGAGGTAAGATGCTAAAAACCCCAAAAGGCTTGCTTCATGTGGGAGCTTGAAAGGCACTCATGCCTTAAAAAGGCCAATCCTTACCCTTGCCTATACAACAAGGCTAACCTCGCCTCAAGACCAAGATATAGCCTCGCCTCAGAAAAGGCAAAGGCATAGCCTCGCCTACATGATAAGGCCAGCCAAGCTTAAGAAGGCTAGGACATAGGCTCGCCTATATGGCAAGGCTAACCAGGACTTGAGAAGGCCAAAGGAATAGCCTCGTTGCCTATATGGCAAGGATAGCCAGGCCTTGAGAAGGCCAAGGCATAGCCTTGCCAAGGTAAGACCAGTCAGGCCTTGAGAAGGCTAAGGCATAGCCTCACCTATATGGCAAGGCTATCCTCGCCTTAGAAAGGCCAAGGCATAAGCTTCACATGGAGGACAGCTTCGCCTAATTAGGTAAGTCTTAGTTTCGCCAGGATGTTCGAAAGAACTAAAACTCTTGATTCTGATTTCACCAAAGATAAAGATCAAGGGAATTCAATCTCTGAAATAGCTGGTAAAGCTAAAATTGAGAGAGATAAACTCCCTAAAATCACCAATTAATTGGCGGAGTCTCTAAACAGCTGAGATTTACCGGCTATAGGTCGGGTGATGACCGAAGTGAAGGTCTCCGTTGCCTCAGGGGCCTCAGCATCCTTGCCTGGACGGTGTACAGATGTCATGGATCTCAGTTTTGGAGAGATGAAGAAGGTGAATACCCTGGTGTTTTCAAAAGTAAGCAAGGAGGGATGATAGGGTTCTGTTGAAGACTCATTGAAGAGAGAAAAACATATTTATTTAGAAAGGACTGCAAAGGTCCTATTTATTGGCCCTATGGCCTACCCTCGCCGCTGCGGATTCAAATTTTGAAGCGCAGGCAAGGCTAAAGTACTTGAGTGCTTAGCCTCTGATTGAGAATTTAAGAATTTGTGAATAAAAAGAATGAAGTGTAGATTTCTTAGTCTCAATGCGAATCCGCTGTAGCAAGGGCTCAAGCGGGTTGTAATCCTCAGGGAAGGATGCGATGCAAGCTTTTCGACTCGATTCCTCTGTATCTTCAAAAATAGGAGAAAAGAGATTAGATTTGAGAATATATGATATGAAAGACGTGGTTTTGCTGATTTTCTACCACAACCCTATTGCAAGTTAAGGAGATTGATCTTCATCTTGAGATGTATGTAATTCACCCTAGGTTATTAAGAATAATTCAAGTAAGAAAAACCAATACCAGATTCTGACTAAGTTACATTATTTAAAAGCCAAACTATGATTCATCCTAACATCTAGGTACAGCTTAATAGAAGATGAATCTTAAATTTATGCTGTCCTAGTTCTTAAGTTTGAAGTCATGAAAAGTCTTTTTAATATGCAACCTAGATTAAGAATCTTAGTTATCTTGTTTAATCTTCAAGAAAAGTTGTTATTAAACCTAGGGTTTCTAGAGATGGTCAACAATCTGATCAAGGCTTAACTGCTCAAGGGTTGCTTTAAGAATTTCAGCAAACCACTAGAGAGAATTAGTTCATCATCATTTTTTTATCTTTTCAATTTATATTTTTTTTTTATTGTTTAATAAGAGAGATTAAAGAAAGAAAGAAAGAAAACAAATCAAAAGATCGATGATTAGAAACCAAACCAGAGAGATCACAGAAATAAAATAAAACTAAATACAGAAAATTAAATGGGAAAAGGTAACCTTTATTGTAGAATAATCCTCCAATTACAAAGCTCCTTCTCCTCAACGTACATGAAATGAAAGTTACAATCTTGCAGAAATTTAAAGAAAATGGCTAAAAGAAAACCCTAATACGTCTCTGGATGCCTTGTACGTTGCACTGCAGGGGGTATTTATAGGTGCAGAAGGGAGAAGAGTCCTGGATAAACCTGTACACGAAATCTGGTACGTGATCTCATCTAAACTGCCGCAGAATTGCGGCTTGGGCCGCGTTTCTGCGGCAATACAGTGGAGTCAGGCCACGTGCTTTGGCGCGTGGCTTCTCCTGATCCGTCTATATGGTCGCCTGCTTCTGGAAGCTGCATCCTGGCTCTTTATTCTGGATTTTTCGAGATAACTTAGTAATCAAGTTACCTTCATCTCAAATATCCCAAATCTTCTATCCACGAATTTTCTTCTTATCTTGGGCTTTTATCCTCATCCTGCAAGCATTTAGGGTTGAATAGAAGTCTATCCTTTCCTCTTCTTTATATTTGCAACTTTGGCCCTTGTGTATTTGCATTTTTGACAATTGATATTTGCACTTTTGCACTTGGGCTTGAATATGGGCTTTTGGGCTTCTTTTAGGCTTTATTTATTATTAAAATAAGAACTCAAGGCCTGCACACAATAAATTACAAAATATTAATAAATGTGCAGAATTAAATGAATAAATATGAAAATGTGATGGTAAATATGATGATAAAAATGCACTTTTCACTACCAATCACACCCCCACACTTATCTTTTTGCTCGTCCTCGAGTAAAAATCAAAAAAGAAAAAGAAAAGAAAAATTAATCTAACCTAACTCACTTTCGTAGGAATCACGGTTGCACTTAGCATGTGCAACAAGCAGTTAAACCCCTAGGTTACCCTAGAGGACGAGTGTTGTCTCGTGAGGGTTTTCAGCAGATTACACCCACAAAATCCATAAAAAGGAAAATATTTGAATTATATTTGAAGAGACTAAGTAGTCTATAAGTTTTAGGATTATCATTTTTATTCATTCTTCAAACTTAGTCTTTATAAAGTAAATTGTTTTCATTTTTAAGTAAGGATCAAAATTGAATTTTGTGTATAGTCTTTTTCGTTACCAAAAATCATATGCATCCTTATAAATTTTTACTAGGAATTCCTTAACTTGGACTCTCATGCCTCTATATTTTTTCTTTTTTCTTTTTTTTTGTTTTTTTTTCTTTTTTCTTTTTTTATATGTATAACTCATCTAATTTTCTTTCGTATAAGTATCAAGGCTTCTTGAGGCCCTCATACCTAACTAATTGATTATTAGATGTGTTAATACATATATTATATTTCTTAGTCTTCTTAGGCTTTCTAATCCACCCATGTAGCGAACTTAAAGTCGGTGGCTCCCAAACCGGTCGGCTTTAGGGCACCAGGTGAGAAAACACCCCGCGGACTCAAATTCGAGTGAACTAGGCCACAAAACTAAGAGCTTTATTTTATTTATTACTCACCTTTAGGCGTGAATACTTATGCTTCTTGAGGTACATGTATCCAGCTTAATTGGTGAAATTTTTTTTTATTATATATGAGGTACAAGGGTCTTTGTCTTAGAATCCTAGATATGTACTAGAAATGCACATTTCATTAAGGTAAAAATTAAGACTAACTAATTATTCAATTTCTCCTCCTATACCTAAAATTTAAACAATTTATTTATTTTGACCAAGTTTTTAGAAATCCTAATCATGATTTTCCTAATCCTTAAAACTAACTTAGATTTCTTTCAAAAAATAAGTCAAAGTATTATCCTTTTTATAAATTTCTTTTTTTTTGATTTTATATATTTTTTATTTTTATATTATTTCTTTTTTTTTACATATATTACATACCCTTCCCCACACTTGTTTCATGCATTGTCCCTAATGTATGAATGAAATGCATGGATGCATGAACTGGCAGAAAGATATAATTACCGATACAGTGGGTCAAAAAGACCCATGGCTGCATTTACTTCCGGTACTGACTCCAAAAAGATTTTAAGACGTTGACCATTTACCTTGAATGTATTGCCATTTTTGGGGTCGTAGATCTCTATGGCTCCGTGTGGAAACACAATCTTAACTATGAAGGGCCCTGTCCATCTTGACTTCAACTTGCCAGGAAAGAGATGAAGTCTAGAGTTATAGAGTAAAACTTTTTGTCCTTGAACAAACGTTTTTCTAGTGATGAACTTGTCATGAAAAACCTTAACTCTATCCTTCGCAATCTTCGCATTGTCGTATGCTTCATTCCTTAATTCCTCTAGTTCAGAAATTTGCAATTTCCGAAGCTCACCGGCCTTTTCTAGATCGAAATTCAGCTGCTTTATTGCCCATAAGGCCCGGTGCTCTAGCTTGACAGGAAGGTGGCAAGCCTTTCCAAAGACTAGTCTGTAGGGAGACATTCCTAGAATCGTCTTAAAGGCAGTCCTATATGCCCATAGGGCATCCACCAGTTTGGTGGACCAGTCCTTCCTATTCTGATTCACAGTTTTTTCCAAGATGAGCTTGACTTGCCTATTGGAAACTTCTACCTGTCCGCTAGTTCGAGGATGGTAGGGCGTAGACAACTTGTGAGTTATGACATATTTTCGCATAAGAGCTTCAAAAGTTCTATTGCAAAAATGTGTGCCATTGTCACTAATGATGGCTCGAGGGATTCTAAAGCGTGAGATGATATTATCTTTCAAGAATTTGACAACAACTTTGTTGTCATTTGTCTTGCAAAGGACAGCTTCAACCCATTTTGACACGTAGTCTACGGCCAACAAGATGTATTGGTGCCCAAACGAATTAGGGAAGGGTCCCATAAAATCGATGCCCCAGACATCGAAAAGTTCTACTTCTAGAATAGGATTTAGGGGCATCATATTTCGTTTGGAAATTCTTCCTATCATTTGACATCTTGCGCAAGTTTTGCAATACTCAAATGCGTCTCTAAACACGGTTGGCCAATAAAAGCCACTTTGCAGGATCTTTTCGGCAGTTTTGCGGGGACCAAAGTGTCCACCGCAAGCGAACTCATGACAGAAAGCTAGAACACTTCTAGTTTCCTCGTCGGGGACACATCTCCTAATGATTTGGTCGCTACAATATTTGAAAAGATAAGGCTCTTCCCACATGTAATACCGGACTTGAGACAAGAATCGGTATCTATCCTGTTTTGACCAATTAGGTGGTGTTTGGTTGTGACTAAGTAATTTACTATGTCAGCAAACCATGGCTCCTTAGAGATGGCTAGAAGTTGTTCATCGGGGAAATTATCATTGATGGGCAGTTCGTCAGAAGGTGCGTTTGGCACGCGAGAGAGATGGTCTGCTACGATATTTTCGACACCTTTTTTATCTCGAATTTCGAGATCAAATTCTTGAAGGAGAAGGATCCAACGAATGAGTCGGGCCTTTGCATCTTTTTTAAGCATAAGGTATCGAAGTGCAGAATGGTCAGTGAAAATCGTAGTCTTGGTCCCAAGTAGGTATGGGCGGAATTTCTCCAAAGCGAACACTACTGCCAAGAATTCCTTCTCGGTTGTAGTATAGTTCATTTGGGCGTCATTGAGCGTCCTACTCGAATAATAGATCACGTGCTGCTTGCTATCCTTACGCTGTCCTAAGACAGCACCTATCGCAAAATCTGAGGCATCGCACATGATCTCAAAAGGCTTGGACCAGTCCGGAGGTGAGATGATAGGAGCAGAGATAAGTTCCACTTTCAATTTCTCCCACGCACTATTGCACCTATCATCAAAGATGAAGGCCACGTCTTTAGCTAGAAGGTTTGTAAGGGGTCTAGCAATTTTGCTAAAATCCTTAATGAACCTACGATAAAACCCAGCGTGTCCTAAGAAAGACCGAATGTCCTTCACGCATCGTGGAAGTGGAAGTTTGGCTATGATCTCCACCTTGGCCTTGTCTACCTTAATCCCTTCCCTAGATATCTCATGACCTAGGACAATTCCATGTTGCACCATGAAGTGACACTTTTCCCAGTTGAGGGTCAAGTTCTTTTCAGTGCACCTACTCAGCACTAGCTCCAAGTGATGGAGACACTGGTCAAATGAATTCCCATAGACGGAGAAGTCGTCCATGAAAATCTCTAAGAAACGCTCGACCATATCAGAAAACAGGCTTAACATACAACGTTGGAATGTGGCGGGGGCATTGCATAAGCCGAAAGGCATTCGACGGTAGGCAAATGTCCCAAATGGGCACGTGAACGTTGTCTTTTCTTGGTCCTCCGGGGCTATAGGGATTTGGTTATACCCTGAATAACCGTCCAAGAAGCAGTAGTACTCATGACCGGCTAATCTTTCCAGCATTTGGTCAATAAATGGGAGGGAAAAATGATCTTTCCTAGTGGCTGCGTTCAACTTGCGGTAGTCTATGCATACTCTAACCTTGGTAGGCAATCGTGTTTGCACTAACTCATGCTTGTCATTCTCTACCACAGTAAAGCTAGACTTCTTAGGGACCACATGCATTGGGCTAACCCATTCGCTATCGGAAATGGGATAAATGATCCCATTATCTAACAGTTTCACTATTTCAGCGTGTACAGCCTCCTGCATGAGTGGGTTTAGCCTACGCTGTGGATCCCTCTTCGGTCTAACCCCTTCATCTAGATGAATACGATGCTGGACTATCGTAGGGCTCAGTCCCTTAATATCTGCCATAGTCCAACCAATGGCTTCCCTATGTCTCCTAAGGGTTGCCAATAGGTCTTCCTCTTGCCTATTGGTCAAATTAGATGCAACTATGACCGGTAACGTCTCTTGTTCACCTAGGTAGGCATACTTAAGATGTTTAGGCAAAGTTTTTAACTCCAAAGAAGGAGTTGGCTCGATGGGTGGAGGAGTTAAGCTAGAATCTCCCATCTCTATAGAACTCAGATTTGATTCCCATTCAATCTCATCAAGGCTGAGATCACTTGCTTCTAAATCTTCCTCTTCCTCTGACTCAAGTGTGATCTCCTCATTATGCTCACTCGTCATGTTCTCAATGAATTTAACCTCAAAGGGTTGGTCGGTCACATCGTAGGGATGCTTACCTAGGTTGAAAACATTGACTTCCTTAGTCATATCCCCAAAAGTCAGTCTCATGGATCCGTTTCTACAATTTATGATTGCATTTGTGGTTGCTAGGAACGGTCTTCCTAAGATGACGGGAGTTTGGGACCTAGGATTAGACACAGGTTGTGTCTCTAAGACAATGAAATCGACTGGGTAAATGAATTCTCCCACCTGTATGAGAACGTCATTGATCTCTCCCTTAGGAACTTTGATTGAGCGGTCAGCCAACTGAATAGTGACTTGGGTCGGGTTGAGTTCACCTAATCCAAGTTGTTGATATACGGAGAAAGGGAGCAAATTGATGCTGGCTCCTAAATCGAGGAGTGCTCGATTGATTTCAGCTCGACCTATGGTGCAAGAGATGGTGGGGCAACCAGGGTCCTTATACTTAATAGGGATCTGGTTGGATAATAGCTCACTAATGTTAGTGGCTAGAAAAACCTTCTTAGGCACATTAGTCTTTCTTTTCTTGGTGCACATGTCCTTAAGGAATTTGGCATAACTAGGGACCTGTTGGATTGCATCAAGAAGTGGGATGTTGAGCCTAACTTGATTGAACACCTCTAATAATTTCTCCATATGTGCATTGTTGTTGCTTCTAAGCCTATTTGGAAATGGAGCTATAGGCTGGTGCACCTGTCCTGTTGACTTTTCAACTTCAGTTTCATTGGAGCTGGGTGGAGAGGGAGTGGAGCTAGATGGAATGGATGAGTGAGATGGATCCTATGGCATGGATACTTGATTATCAACTTGTTTCCCCGATCTGACTGTATGAACCATGTGACACTGATTTGGGTCTTGAGCCTCATTGGCTGGCCTAGGATTCCTAGGATTTGGCAATGGTTGACTCGGTAGGGTACCCCTCTGTCTTTCTTGCTGATTTAATTGGATCTCTATCCTGGTCAAGACTTGAGCTAGTGTGTCATGACTTTTAACAAGAGTGTCCACCTTTCTTTTCATGTTTGAAAGCCTTGTTTCCATTTGTGAATATTGGAAAGATGGTGGAGGATTTTGACTAGGAAAACTTTGCTGATAGGGCGGATTTTGGAAATTGTTGGAGAATTTGGGCCTAATTTGATCATTGTTGCTTGGGCCCCATGAAAAATTGGGATGATTTCTCCAACCAGGATTGTAGGTGGGTGAATAAGGATTGTTGGCTGGCCTTGTGAAGGCCGCACTCATATGTTCGGGCAAGCTTTGATGCGCGAAAAAGACAGGACATTCCTCGAACACATGGTTCATATCTTGACAATAAGTACAGCCCGCCGAAGATGTTGGGCTGACTTGGTTCACAGAGACTGGCTCTTTAGTTTCAAGGGCCTCTAGTCTTCGCATAACAGCAGCTAACTTAGCATCGGTTGCTATGTTGGCCTCAATGGAATGGATACCTCCTTTAGAAGAAGTAGGGTCATTAGTCCTAAATTTTTCCGGAGTAGGTTCCCATTGGATGGTATTTTCAGCTAATTCCTCATACAATTCCCATCCTTCATTTTCGTTCTTCTTCATAAATCCTCCTTGGCACATGGATTCTAACAACGTTTTAGTTTGATATTCTAATCCATCATATAGAACTTGGCACAGTCGCCATTTCTCTATCCCATGGTGAGGGCATTGAGCAAGAAGGTCCTTAAAACGTTCGAAATATTTTCAAAAAGGCTCATTTGCTGTTTGCTTAAACTGTAGGATATTCTTCCTAATCAGTGCAGTCTTGTGAACGGGATAAAATTTCTTTAGGAAGGCTTTAACGAAATTATCCCAAGAAGATATAGAACCGACCTCTAGACTGTAGAGCCATTTCTTTACTAAATCCTTCAAAGCAAAGGGGACAAACCTAAGTTTGATGTCATCTTTTCCTAACTTAGGAATATTCATCATGAGACATACTTCCTCAAATTCCCTTATGAAGAAGTATGCATCCTCGGAGTCAAGTCCATGAAATTTCGGAAGGGTGTTGATGTATTGTGGCTTAAGCTCAAATGGGTCAACATCTTCATCGTTAAGCTTGATGCAAGAAGGAAGAGAAGTCCTGATAGGATAGATCCTATCTTGGAGTGATGGCGGTTGTGCCATGTGTGAGTCGGGCTTGAGCTCGGGTGGTGAACTAGTTCTAGTTAGCCGGGATGTAAGTGGGTCTCTCGCCCAAGCGGACATGCACAATTAGCAAACAAGTTCACCCAATCAATCAATCAAAAAGAAAAACAATCAAAAATCCTAATCTAGGGTAAGCCTTGACCTAGACGACTCCTAACTTTAGACTGTCCTTAGGAGGTCTACTGTCGACGTTAACCACAAGCTAATCGGCCAGGTAGGTGGCAAGACCGGTGGGAGGTTTTCCGTCAGAGACGTTCCTTAATTAAGTAACCACCGTTCTTCGGGCTTTCGGCCCTCAATCCCCTGCCTAGACACCGATTTGACAAGAGTTAATTTCGAATAATTTTCCTCCTTCGGTCAATCTCCTATTGAGTCCGAGTTAACCTAGGGCCAACGTCTAGTCAAATTTTACTTAAGGTTAGGGTTGTGAGTGTGACAGATATGATTTGTGGGCCAAGGAAGGGTGATGAAATCCCCACCTTATCTTGCTTATGGGTTATGCCCTTAAGATATTTTTGTGTACGTGTAAAGCTGTAGAAAAGTAATCACTCAAGAAAGCAGTAAACAACCAAGAGTGTTTCCTAATCTATATGCAATGCAGACGTACCTTGTCGCCAGCACTCTTCAACAGAATTAAAGAAAATTAAAATAGACACGTGCCCTAATATGCAAGAGTCTAAAAATATTTTTTTTTATTTTCAACAAATGGGTTAATGTTATTAATTAGCAGTTGCAGAGTGATCACAGAGAAATATAATCAAAGCAGTAAGCTATTTTTTTGCAATTCAGAGCAACCTGCAGAAAATCAGATTAGTAGTCAACTACTATTGCCGCAGAATTGCGGCCCTGGCCGCAGATCTGCGGCAAATATGTAGGCCCTGGTGCTCTGCCTTCGAGGGCAGAGGCACTGGGTTGCTGTATGTCCTCGCTGCTGCTTTATTTTCCTGTTCTCTGTATCTGCAAACAGAAAGAATAAAAAATGATTAGATTGAGGAAATCGTGCCGTTCCTTCCCCGGCAACGGCGCCAAAATTTTGATTGAGAATTTAAGAATTTGTGAATAAAAAGAATGAAGTGTAGATTTCTTAGTCTCAATGCGAATCCGCTGTAGCAAGGGCTCAAGCGGGTCGTAATCCTCAGGAAGGATGCGATGCAAGCTTTTCGACTCGATTCCTCTGTATCTTCAAAATAGGAGAAAAGAGATTAGATTTGAGAATATATGATATGAAAGACGTGATTTTGCTGATTTTCTACCATAACCCTATTGCAAGTTAAGGAGATTGATCTTCATCTTGAGATGTATGTAATTCACCCTAGGTTATTAAGAATAATTCAAGTAAGAAAAACCAATGCCAGATTCTGACTAAGTTACATTATTTAAAAGCCAAACTATGATTCATCCTAACATCTAGGTACAGCTTAATAGAAGATGAATCTTAAATTTATACTGTCCTAGTTCTTAAGTTTGAAGTCATGAAAAGTCTTTTTAATATGCAACCTAGATTAAGAATCTTAGTTATCTTGTTTAATCTTCAAGAAAAGTTGTTATTAAACCTAGGGTTTCTAGAGATGGTCAACAATCTGATCAAGGCTTAACTGCTCAAGGGTTGCTTTAAGAATTTCAGCAAACCACTAGAGAGAATTAGTTCATCATCATTTTTTTATCTTTTCAATTTATTTTTTTTTTATTGTTTAATAAGAGAGATTAAAGAAAGAAAGAAAGAAAACAAATCAAAAGATCGATGATTAGAAACCAAACCAGAGAGATCACAGAAATAAAATAAAACTAAATATAGAAAATTAAATGGGAAAAAGGTAACCTTTATTGCAGAATAATCCTCCAATTACAAAGCTCCTTCTTCTCCACAACGTACATGAAATGAAAGTTACAATCTTGCAGAAATTTAAAGAAAATGGCTAAAAGAAAACCCTAATACGTCTCTGGATGCCCTGTACGTTGCACTGCAGGGGGTATTTATAGGTGCAGAAGGGAGAAGAGTCCTGGATAAACCTGTACACGAAATCTGGTACGTGATCTCATCTAAACTGCCGCAGAATTGCGTCTTGGGCCGCGTTTCTGCGGCAATACAGTGGAGTCAGGCCACGTGCTTTGGCGCGTGGCTTCTCCTGGTCCGTCCATATGGTCGCCTGCTTCTGGAAGCTGCATCCTAGCTCTTTATTCTGGATTTTTTGAGATAACTTAGTAATCAAGTTACCTTGATCTCAAATATCCTAAATCTTCTATCCACGAATTTTCTTCTTATCTTGGGCTTTTATCCTCATCCTGCAAGCATTTAGGATTGAATAGAAGTCTATCCTTCCCTCTTCTTTGTATTTGCAACTTTGGCCCTTGTGTATTTGCATTTTTGACAATTGATATTTGCACTTTTGCACTTGGGCTTGAATATGGGCTTTTGGGCTTCTTTTAGGCTTTATTTATTATTAAAATAAGAACTCAAGGCCTGCACACAATAAATTACAAAATATTAATAAATGTGCAGAATTAAATGAATAAATATGAAAATGTGATGGTAAATATGATGATAAAAATGCACTTTTCACTACCAATCAGTCTCGAGAAAAGGAGTAATCTCCTTCGTAATACATGCGAAGCTGTTTAGCCTAAGGAAAGGGAGTAATCCCCTCGTAATAAAGGTGAGGACGTTTAGCCTTGGAAAAGGGAGTAATCTCCCTCATAATGAAGGCGGGTGTTTTTGCCTCGGGAAAGGAGTATCCTCGCTCACAGCGCATGCGAGGCTAGCACTAAAGTGGCGCTGACAAATCAACTTCGCTATGAAAGTGAAGTTATTTAAAAGGGCCCGAAGGTGAGGCTACCCCAGAGGTGAGCCTATTTGAGCCCGAAGGCGAGGCTTCCCCAAAGGCGAGCCTGTTGCAGCTCAAAGGTGAGGCTTCCCCAAAGGCGAGCCTATTACAGCTCGAAGGCGAGGCTATTCCAACCTAGAAGCAGGGCTAAAGCTCAACCCTGAAGATGAAGCTTAGTTCAACCATCAAGGTGAAGCTCAAATCCATATATCAGTGATCTTTTCTTCAACAATCGAAGCAATTCAAAGTATTTTAAAATCTGAACCATCCATGGTAGATTTATAAAAATTTTGAAGGGGGTTTTGTTGACACTCCAAAAAGACAAACTCCCCTAGGTAGTATTTCAACCGGCTCGAATGACATCCAAACTTGTTGACATTTACAAAAGAAAAGTTGCGGATAAGCTGACGACCAAAATCTACTCATCCTCAGAGGCCAAGTGATGCCTTGAAACTTACGGATCCAGTGAAGCAGACAGTAAGCTAAGCATCACTTGTAAAAAGCCTAAGCATGGCCCAGAGTATAGCTTCGCTTGAAGCTTTATAGCCTTGTTGAAGGGCTAAGATGTTAGCTTTGCTTGAAACTTCTCTTAAGAGCTTCGCTTGAAGCTGTACACAGCTTTGCAAAAGAGCTAATCTTTAGCTTCTCTTGAAGCCATCTACAGCTTCGCCTGAAGCTAATTATAGCTTCTCCTGAAACTTTCTTGTAGCTTTACCTGAGGAGTTGTACTAGCCTCGCGCGAAGCTAATCCTAGCTTTGCTTGAAGCTTCCCACGCCCCTATGAGAGGGTTTGCCAGGTCAATTCTTGATATAGTCTTTAGTGGGCTAACCCCACACGTTAGTGGGGTTAATGCCACTTTAAGTGGGCGACTACACCCACCTACTTTGCCCCATGTTTAGTGGAGAAGACCGGGTCAGAAAGACCAGTTTATACTGGCACGAGCCTATCTCGCCTCACATACAGCTTGCACTTAGCTTTGGACGAGGCGTTATAGCCTAGGGTGAAGCTCAGAATAGCCTCTGGCGCGAGGCTAATTGATTATTACCAGTCTTCGTTGAATTCTAGGGGCAGTTACACCCCTCAAGAGCCTATAAATAGCTCACTCTTGGAATGAGCTCGACCCAAGAATCTAAGGAACAAGAGAGCTGACAAGTGGAAGATTAAGAGGCTTAGTTGATTAACAAGCTAGAGACTAAAGGGGTAACTTTTCCTTGCTTCCAAGAAATTTAGGGAATTACTTCTCTAAACTCAGGGTGTTAATACCCTAAGACCTTCCTCTCTCTCTCTCTCTCTCTCTCTCTCTCTCTCTCTCTCAAGGAATCTCTAAAATCAGGTGAAAAAGAATTCCTTAAGACTCCATCGATCGCATCGTCAATGGGACAAAGTGGTTATGCACTGATCAGACTCCTCTAACACACTTCCCCAGAATCTCAAGGAGAGTTCTTCTTGTAATTTTTCATTTCTTTGTTCAATTACTTTTAATCTTCTTCTTAATTTTTGTAAGTTTCCCGATCAAGCTTCAATGGAAACAATATCGTTAAGGGTTTTGAAACTTATGATGTAAAAGGTCATAGCTCGATTATATAGAAGGTAACGACCGCCATGTTCGATGGTAAGATACTTAATGAACCAGATTATTTTGAAACATGATTTATTGACGGTTAAAGTTTTGGTACCACAAAGTTATGTATAACATTCTTCTAGTATGACTTGTTTGGCCCAAGTAGAAAATTGTTAGACTTATTTGAATTAGAGTCTAAATTAATTTAGGCCTACACAAGTCTAATTGGATTTATACACCGTCTCTATAAGCCTATGTTGGTGGACCCAATAAAGAATTGATCAAGTCTATTGATTTGGGTCTAAACACGTTTCATTTACACTTAGCCATGAGTGTATTTAAATTAAGATGTGAGACTCATCTACATGTGTGGAACTCTGTTATCACTCAAGGATCTAGATCTATGATGAGTTGAATTAGAATTCCTTGATACTATATATCATGGGTAGGATTCCCTCTCCACCACCAACCAATCTATCATGACCTAATCTTTCTCTTCGAGGCTTCTCATTTTCTCTAAGGATCAAGAAGAGAACTTGGTGACTGGAGAGAAAAATCCTCTCCCTCAACTCTGACATCCTCGAGATCGTGAAACCTTCGGCATCCCTTTCATGATGGAATCAGGTATGCCTAAACCCTTCTTCCTTTTGTTCTTGATAAAGAGGCTATTGCATGTATGAGATTTTATTTGGAATAATTTTGGATTCAACACTGCTGGCTCATCGCCCACCTCCTGTCCTTCCACCCCCGTCTCTGCATCTCCGCCCTTGGCGCCGCCCACCTCCTCCCCAGATTCAAAATGCAACTGCAAAAGAATTGCCTTCTCTCTCAAAAGCTTGAAGCTGCATGGAGGTTTGTTTTATCCAGTTAACGACTATATGGCTAATTACAGATCATGAAGGAAAAATAAAAAAAACTAGGCCTAAACACATATCACATTTGCTTCTATGCATGCAAAATCCAACAAAGCATAAAGATAGCAGCTTAATGCACAAGTTAGTAAATTTAATGAATTCGATAGCAGTTACATTTGGGTTTTATACACTGTATCCTGGAAACGACTTGTTCCCAAAAAATAGAAGAAAATTTTGTGTCCGGATGTAAAATTTCATCAAATTCGGATCAAAAAATTACCATCCCATGGCGAGCATCGCCATGCATGCGTGGCGATGCATCTGTCAGAAGTCAATTTTGATAAGTTTTTAAAAAAAACTTTTTAAACAATAATTAGAGAAATAAGCCTCCCCATAAAAGGTTTACCAAAACCGACATCTGACATGCTACGTCAGCGCCATGCCGAATTTCCCTGCCAACGTGGCACTGGCAGTTGTGATTGGGTGAAAAATTACGTTTGGGTTTCTGAAACTCAAACGCAAAAAAGAAGTTATTCTGCGTCTAGGTTTGAAAAATCCGAATACAAAAAAGAAGTAAATTTTTGTTCGGGTTTGGGAAACCTGAATGCAAAAAAATAAGTCAATTTTTCGTTTGAGTTTCCCAAATCTGAACCAGAGAACACTCAGTTCACTCATACACATCAACTTTCTACTGATTCACATATTGCATTCGGGTTTCCCAAATCAAACCAGAAATACATCAACATACTTAGAATAACAAAATTCAATATCAGAAAAATATTAAAAAACCAAATTCATCACAACATATCAGAATATCACAAAAATATCATATCACAAGTTTATTTTACGATCAAAATATCATATCATAATATCACAAAAAATATCCCAATATATCATAATATCACAAAAATACCAATATCCACCAGAGTTGATATATAACAAGTTCTTTGAAACATACCATATCATAAGTTCTTCATAAGTTCTATCAGAACAAACATAACAATGCACGCCTCCTCGGCCAGGCCCACTTCTTCTTCCTTAATCACGTGGAGGAAGAGTTTGAGAATCTAGTTGTGTCTGCTGCTGAGATGGTTCCACCTCATCATCATTTAGAGTCGTGTATGCCATGTAGGAGCTGGTTGGAAAGGTCTCGCCATATCCTCGTGTTCTGTATGAGGTATCCGTTGCTGGTGTCATGTATAAGTCACCGTGGGATTTGGCTCACTTTCTGATGGACATGCAAATCAAGTATCTCTTAGAAGATTCCTGATGTAGTTTCTAATCTTCTGCATTGCGAGCGCAACTGAGATTCATCAACCAATGCCTCATACGCCATATCTTCTATTTCGACCAATCCATCAATCTATAATAAAAAATAGACATAAGAAGAATATATCATATATCACATAATTATAAGACATAATGTGAATTATTTAAGATATTATTAATTGTCGCTCATAAAGAGCACTGGGCGTATAAGCGTTTGGAGCCTCAACACGTTGAATAATCCAACACCGAGTGATCCCCCAATACCAATGCATATACTCCGCTAAAAATTTGTAACAGTGGCGTTGGCTTTGAATTTGGTTCACTCGATCTTCTCATTGGAGTATATATGTGTTTGTCTCCACACTCCAATCACCCAGCTAACATTTATTGCGGTATGCATGTAGCAATCTCGGGATTGGATCGGGCATATGCTGATTCAACCCAAATTGTCGAAGTACTCGATCTGGAACATACATCTTGACAATTTCCATACAAATAATCAGCGTACAGGCACGCCATATATGAGCTCCTACTGTGTATAGTGAAGGTAAACTTTGTAGAACAGTATCTGTATATGGCTTCATGTCACCACAGGTTCTTGCATCACACCCAACTCGCTTCTGTAAAATTGGAGGTCTCTCTGTGGTGTTACATCATATGTCCTTTCAACATTGCACCCGTAACATACTATTTTGTTGGAATGGAAAAAATAATTTATATTATAATTAATTTATATTGCATAAGACAATGCCAATTACTTGCATGCAAGAGGGTGGTGATCATTTAGTTGCACACTTTGTCTGAGTGTGAGTCGGCCTATAGACAATCTCTCATAGGACCATAATTGTTAACAGAATGTGGGCTCAACTATTAGTCAATTTAAAATATCCAATTAAATATGCATATAAGTACCAAAAAAGTGAGTTAAGTTTTCATCTGAAGGAGTGTCAAACAACCATGAAGTTGTGTTGTCTCTATGCTGCTGGTTTTATACAACACCATGTAGAGATATGCAAGAACTGCACTACTCTATAACATAACTCCGAATACATCCAAATTCTCTAAGAAAGGTAACCACTCTAAGGTGTACCTTATTTGTCGTAGAATCTGAAAATAAACGAATATCGAATATATGTAATATATACGCACGTGCAAACTGCTCCATCTCCATATCCTCTAAGTATGTTAGATCATTGTGAACTCACAAAGTCATTACAACTTCACTGCTCCAACCCTAATAGCCAACTGTAAAGGTTGTCTGCCTAATAATATCTCACGCTTTCTAGACCAATCTCTATCATCTCTCCCTGTGACAACTGGACCATCAATCAGAAGGCCCAGGAGCACCGCCACATCCTGTAGAGTAATAGTCATCTCCCCCACTTAAAGATAAAAAGTAGATGTCCCTGGCTTCCATCTATCTATCAATGCTAGTGGATGATCGAGTTGGACGCACATCAACTGAGAATGAACCAAGAATCTCGCTCATCAAACGCAATCTATGACACGCGGATCCAATAAAATCCACCTTTGATAGGTCCGGGAATGATCTACACAATTAATGATCTAGAGATCCTGCAATTGTAAAGAAAATATTGATTAATAAAGCAAGTACACTATTATAAAATTGTTATTGTTAACTTTAACACATAGAAATTCCTCGGCTTGCATCGATTTTAGAGGATCGATGCTCATCCTGCAAGTATAGAACACCACAACTGACCGGCCCTGATCCATGGGAGCTTTGCATGTACATCAATTCAATTGTTAGTAACAAGAGATCAAAAATTAAACAACATTCATTATAGGGTTGTATAAATCATACTCAAAATTTATACAGACTAATTGATGGAAATATTTACCCAATGGAAAAGACGGTAACTATTAGGTTTCAACATCGAGCTTTATTGCTTACAACTACTACATATATTATGTCTATGACCTTCACGATCTTCATCCATAGTCCATTTATGCGAATAGAAGGGGGGCAACCTGTCGACCTCTCATACTCAGGAGGTAAGATAAGTGGCCTATTATACTGGTCCCATTGTCATTTATCTAAAATGGGATTAAACAATAGAGAATAAGCCTTAGCATAGTAATCTACAAAATACCATTACGAACAAAAATTGTAAGTAGTTATATTGGTGCCCCCACTACGCTCTTTATAACATGCCGCAATAACTTGTATGCAAGGAAGATTCTGGAGTTGAGGTAATTTAAAAGAATAAATGCACCCATCTTGGGTAATGTTAATGTAGGCTATCTAAAAATCACTAAAAGACAAGCCATTGAAAAGCAGAATTTTGGCCGCGTCTCAAACCAAGGCGCGAGAGTTCAAACCCGCGTCTCAGCATCAAGGCGCGAGGGTTCAAACCCGCGTCTCAGCATCAAGGCGAGGCTCGACAGCCGCGTCTCAGATCAAGGCGCGAGGCTCGAAACCCGCCGCCTCGGTTGTAACTGCCCTGGTTATTGGGCCAGTCACCTTCCACATAGCGGGGAAGTTAACCCCCATTGTGGAGTATTTTTAGGGGGCACGTTCACCCTGATACCTCTATAAATAGCCTTGCTTGCTATTGAGAAGGGGTCGGTCGATTAGAGAGGAGAGACAGAGAAAGAGAGTCCAACTCTTCAGCTAACTTGCTGTGTTCAAGTTAGTCTTTGCCGACAATCTCTTTGAGAGTTTTGGTCGATAGAGCTGTGTTACTCCGTCAACCACCCGAAGAGAAGAGCCCCGGAAGATCTCAATGTTCATCCGATCAACGGAGAACAAGATTCACTCTCCACCGCCACTTGAAGAACCCAGCCTTAAACAAAGGGAGGATTCAAGACTCAGCATCCTCCCTCCCTTGTAATCAGAATACTGATCTGTTGTAATCTTCTATCCAATCAAAAGAATTTTGCAATCGAATCCTCCTTTTCTGACGCGTACAAGAGATGGCGACTCCGCTGGGGACTACATTTGTTACTGACGAACAAATCGTGGCGCAAGGTGACGTCCTCTATAAGAGAAAGATGGTCGAATCGCTTGTCGTCGAGTTCGACCAGGCAAAGTATGAAGAGTTTCTCTCTTCTGGCTCCAAGAGCCCAAAGACCTACGTCTGCCACAGGGTCTCTACGGGGACTTGCCCCGAAACCCGCCCTGAGACTCTCTCAGGCGCAGCTGCTGTGAAGGGTGTCGCGGCCCACTGCGCCAAGCTTGACACTCGCTAACGTCTCTCAGGAGACTCGCGTGGCCTCAGGCGCAGCTGCTGTAAAGAATATCGCGGCCAACCGTGCCATACGTGACACACGCGCCAACGTCTCTCAGGAGACCCGCGTGGTCAAGCCCTCTGGTGTCCAGCCAGTTCACCCTCCCTCAGCACCAGGTCGTCGTTGGTTTCTCTCCACCTCCACGACGCAACCGTAACGCTGAGCGCCGGTAGAGGAGGCGTGCGCGTCAGCTGCAAGTTGGAATTTCTGATTGTCCAACTGAGGCAGGTCGTAAGGTTCAAAATGGCGTCTCAGTTGCGCCGTATCCAGCACGCGAAGTCCGCGTTTGGCGGCCCAAACGCGAGACTCCCCAAGTTAGCTCCTCTAAAACTCCACTCTCCAGACGCCAAGGCCAAGCTTACGCGCCTCATCAAGCACAAGAAGCGCGCACCTCTAGGCGTAGGGCCCAACAGCCCGCTTTCTCTCAAGCGTCTCTGCTCCGACGCACCAATCAGCAACGCGCGTCTCTTCTCAGCAGAGACGCCAGACGCGTGTCCTAAAGCTGCGATGCGAGAACTGCGAGGCTAATCTCTTCGATCCCCTTCCCGCGGATCTAAGGGATTACTTGACGAAGAAAAAAAATGTTAATCAGATCGCTTCATCATATTGCTGCCAACGGCTCATCTCTATGCTCTCTGAGTGCCGTTGTGATTCAGGCGTGAACCAGCAGTCTTTGGTTAGACAGCTGACCCTGATTCCCCCATTAGCCAAAAGAAGATGCTCTCACAGGCGGAGGATCTTCTCTGACACTGAGTATCCAGAGCTCACTGCAAATATGACAAGCAGGAGCAGGGAAAAATAGCCTGTAGTCAGCTCCGACGAGTCTGACTCTGAACCGGAAGGAGTGTACCGACACACTCACACCCGGACCGGGGCCATTCCCCTGATTAACTACAATGCCCTAGCCTGGGGCATTGAGATTAATGACTCGCACTCTGTCATTGCAGAGTCGCAGGCTTCAAACTCTTCTATAAAGAAAGAGGCCTTCACATACATGACGAGCACTCCTGAGGAGACCGCTAAGCGCTTGGAGCAGCAAGCCCAGGTCCAGAAGGAACAACTTGATATGATTCTTGATCAACAGGAATCTATCGACTCTCTCAACAGATGCTCGCACAGTTGCTCGAAGACAGGAGGAAATCTCCCCCTAAAAAGTCTAAGGGCAAACGAAAAGAGGGAGAAAGCTCATCTTCCAAACACTCCGAGAAGAACGAGTAATCTAATTCTAGTTCGTCTAAATCCTCATCACGAGGAAAAGATGACCAAGACTATGAGAAGGTTCATTCTAAGAGAATGAGTCGATTGGAGCGACGCCTAGAGGCCCTTACCAATCGTAAAGGCCTCCAAGAAGCTGGAGTGGTCCGACCTTATCCGACCGAGTGGGACCTGGTTCCGTACCCTTCCAAGTTCAAGGCTCCAACCCTCCAAGCGTTCGATGGGAAGGGGTCACCCAACTAACATATCTACTACTTTAAATCCCAAACAGGGAATGTAGTAGATAACGATGCTATCTTGGCACGCTTATTTATTGGCACCCTGAAAGGGCTCGCCTTTGAATGGTTCATGAAGCTCCCAGAAGGCTCCATAAAAAACTGGGGTGATTTGGAGAAGCTTTTCTTAATGCGCTTCTTTGAAGATGACTCGGAGGTCACAATGCCACCCTTTTGGCTACTAAACAGCGAAAGGGAGAGTCTGTCAAATCTTTCGTGAAAAGATTTCGGAACGTGGCACTCCGATGTCCGAGCGGTATGACCCAGGTTACCTTGGTGGAAACATGCCGCCACAATCTCTAAACCTCACTCCTTTCTCAAATAGGAGTTGCTGAAAGCCGCACCTGGAAGCAATTAGTCCAACAAGGTGAACAGGATGAGGAGATTGTCGCCCGCGTCAGAGCGGAAGAAGGTAAGCCCAGGCCGGAGAGGTCAACGAGGCGTGCGCCAGACACATCCATCCAACAAAAAGGAAGGATAACTTGACAGCAGAGACCAAATCCCCTGTGAAACCTCAACCGGTCAAGGGAAGTGGCTCTTCAAGCCAACCACGGGCCAACAAGCAGTATTCCTTCAAGGATGAACATGTCGCTCTTCAAATTACTCAACAAGAGCAATCGACTGAAGCTTCCTGAAGTTAGGCGCCCTGAGGAAGTCGGTAAAACCGATAATCCCAGCTACTGCATGTATCACAGGATGTTGGGACACCCCACCAAGAGCTGTTATGTCTTCAAGGATATCCTTCAGGCTCTGATTGACGCGGAGGTATTAAAACTCCGTCTAGAGTAGAAGAAGGTGGCGGCTAACATGACGTCGTTTCTCCAGTTTGGGAGACAACCCCCAACACCCTCTGGAGTAGTCCCTATCCCAAGAGGAGAGCTGAGAATGGTCAACACAGACCCTCACCAGCAGCAAGAAAAGGGCCTGGTACCTGTTCCCACACCTCGAGGAGAAGTCATGTGGGTTCATCCCGACCTTATTGATGGCCAGCAATGGACTACTGTAACCAGCAGGAAGTCCAAAGGCAAAGCAAAAGCTTCATCCTACAACGTGGTGTGTGCCTCTTCTCGAGAAGCGGAAACTGATATTCCCTCGCTAACCGACTCAGAAGAGGAGACAATAGTTCTGGCCGCAGAACCCAGTCGGCTGGTGGCAGAAACCCGTTCGGGACAGCCATATTTGAAAAAGTATGGCGAAATGGCGGTAACTCCTCCAAGACCCGCTGCAGAGCCAACAAGCCCTCCACGAAGCAACCCGGGGAGAAACAGAAAGAACTTCGGTTTTCTCGAGTTCTTTCAAAAGACATAGCGGAAGGATCCACGGCACCTTACCGCTTTGATGTCCTGGCTCAGTTAGCCAACATCCCGGCGCGGATTACGCTTTATGAGCTTCTCAGGTTATCAAAGTCGACCAGAGAAGCTCTACAAGAAGCTCTGGCTAATGCTGAGGTCTTCATGACCCAGCTACCAAAGGAGGAAGATGTAGAGGATTGCCTCCACGCCTCTCAAAATATTCCCTGCATCACCTTCACGGCAGATGATATGCAAGTCAAAGGGAAACATGATCGACCCCTTTACTTCGCAGGGTATATTGGATCATCTGAGGTGAACCGCATTCAAGTAAATTCCAGGTCTGTATTGAGCATCATGCCTCGCCGGGTCATGCAACATTTGGGAATTCCTACTCATCGTTTGAGCCCTACACAGACGACCATTTATGGGTTCAATGCCAATAGTACCCATCCAATGGGGAAGGTCAAACTCAAATGCCAGATCGGGGACCTGAGGTCGGAAGTGACATGCTATGTCATAGATGCTGACACCTCCTACAATTTGCTGTTGGGACGACCCTGGATTCATCATAATTCTATCGTTCCCTCTACCCTCCACCAAGTCATGAAATACATTGACGAGAGTGGAAAGGTGCGAACGTTGATTGCCGAAAGGCATCCGTTCAAGGGAGTCGAGAATTATTTCACAGATTCCCTTCTATACTAAGACTCTGTGGAAGCAGATGAAATCCCGCAACCAGAGGAACCAGACTCTGGCAATGAAGCCGACACCGAGCTAGAAGAAGAAGAGTGCGTGTGGGAGCTAGATCCACCTGTAACGAGCACTAATAAACTCGATGTCGATAATACCACCGACGATGCAGGTGGTTGGTACATTAATGAAGAATTAGATTTGGCGTATTTTTCTGTGTTTGCTTCTGATTCGGTACCGTCAGACACTAGTACCGAAGTAGATGATGATCTCTGGTCGGCAATAGGTGCTTTGACATCATTGCATGTACCAGTGAAATCGTCCTTCGAGACGTACGAAGATAATGGTAATGTGCAAGAATCTATATTCACGGTTCCAGCAAGACGGAAAGGCCAAAAACTAATTCTTTTGGGCGGATCTCGTCTGAACCAACGCCCCGTGAAGAATCAGAAGGCGAGGAGGAATCCCCTCAGTTCGATCATTACGAACCAAAAGCACTCAGAATGATGAAACGCATGGGGTATGACTTAACAAGCGGCCCGGGTTGAACTTTGGCAAAGGAAGGAGAACGCTACTTCGATCCTTTGTGCCGGAAGGAAAAACACCCGATTATTATCATCAGACTCGCAGGGGGTTGGGCTATGTATCAACTCCGGCTCCATCAGCCTCTGATTCTCGAGAATCGTCAGGTCACGATTACTCTTCAGGCACGTCATCATGGGAGTCAGATGTAAGTGTCGGCAATATCTTCGGAGAACTTTCAGTGAACATGGTTTCAACAAGCTACCTGGAAGACGGAGATGAAGAAATGATCCAATCCGATACAGATCCTTGGATCAAACATTTAAATACTCTTTGGGATACCCGCTTTGAACAGCGAGAGCCACCCACAGAAGACAAGGTTGTTCAGATCAATCTGGGGGATGAGGCTAATCCTAAGCCCATCTTCATGAGTGACGGCCTGTCACCTTCGGAGAAAAAGGATCTAATATCTCTTGTACAAGAGTATATAGACGTCTTCGCCTGAAATTACGAAGACATGCCCGGACTTGATCCTCAAGTGGCTATGCACCACCTCAACATCAATTCGGACGTAAACCTGTCAAACAACAACAGCGACGATTCCGCCCAGAGATAATGGAGGCGATTCAATCAGAAGTCAGAAAGCTTATAGATTCTGACTTCATCAGGGAAGAACAATACCCCGACTGGGTAGCCAACATTGTCCCCGTTGCCAAGAAGAACGGAAAGATTCGAATCTGCATCGATTTTCGTGATCTGAATGAGGCCTGTCCTAAGGACGAATTCCCACTGCCAATCACAGACGTCATGATTGACAATACATGTGGATTCGAACGAATGTCCTTCATGGACGGATTCTCAGGATATAATCAAATCAAAATATATCCTGACGACGAAAAGCATACCTCCTTCAGAACACCACTAGGGGTCTACTGCTACACCGTCATGCCCTTCGGACTGAAGAATGCAAGGGCAACATATCAAAGGGCCATGATGCCATTTTCCATCAGCAAATGCGCAAAACAGTAGAATGTTATGTTGATGACATTGCGGTAAAAAGCCGCACTAATGGTGATCACATATCTGACCTGAAGGCTGTCTTTGGTATCATGCGGTCTCATCAATTGAAGATGAACCCCACCAAGTCCTTCCTGGGGGTGGCTAGTGGCAAATTCTTAGGATTTGTTGTAACCTCCACGGGGATTCATGTGGACCCAGAAAAGGTTCGCGCTATCCAGGAGATGCAACCTCCAAGAAATCTCAAGGAACTCAGGGGATTGCAAGGACGATTGGCGTACATCCGCAGGTTTATCTCAAATCTCTCCGAAGATGCCAACCCTTCGCTAAACTAATGAAGAAGGGTGTTTCGTTCATTTGGGACGACGCTTGCCAACAAGCATTTGAGGAAATCAAGCAATACCTCACACAACCACCTGTCCTTGCAGCTCTGATATCCGAAAAACCTTTCCTGGTATACGTCCGAGCAATGGATCATTCTTTGGGAGCTCTACTAGCTCAGAATGATGATCAAGGACGAGAGCAAGTGATCTACTATCTGAGTAGAACAATGATCGGAGCTGAACATCGGTACAACCCGATCGAGAAGGAATGTTTGGCACTAGTGTTCGCCATTCAGAAAATGTGACACTATCCGGTAGGCCAAACCATAAATGTCATATCAAAAGTCAACCCCTTGAGGTTACTCATGACAAAGCCTTCATCGCTAAATGACCGACTAGCAAAATGGGCCATATTGTTATCTCAATATGAAATGCACTTTTTACCATAGAAGGCCATTAAAGAACAAGCGGTGGCGAATTTCCTGACTGAGCATCCAGATCCGAGGGCAACCAACTTTATGATGATCTCCCAGATGAGGTCGCTGAAGCCTACCAAACTCAGACATCCTTCGAAGGATAAGTACGACAACTTTTCTTTGACGGTGCATCGAGAACAAGCCCAAAAGGACATATAGTGGCAGGAGTAGGAGTAGTACTCGTCTCCCCACAGAACTATGTGATTCCTCGAGCTGTCTCGTTAACCGAACCTTGCTCCAACAATGTGGAGGAGTACAATGCTCTTTTGATTGGGATGCAACTCGCAGATGAGATTGGCGTTAAAAATCTCGAGGCATATGGTGACTCCAAACTCATCGTTAGCCAGGTTCGCGGGGAGTACGAAGTCAGACATGAAGACCTAGTACCTTATTACAACGCAACTATCCACATGGCTGGGAGGTTTACAAACTTCTACATCGACCATGTACCACGCAAACAAAATGCGCATGCAGATGCACTAGCATCCTTCGCTGCCTCTTTAGCTCTACCGGCCGGAACAGTGGAGAAAATATTTGTCCACAGCCATGACCTGTATTGTCCGAGAATTGTTCTTGAGGACTACCCGGAGCCAACAGGAGATTCTCAAAACAAAGAAGCGCTGGAATTGTCAATTGATCTAGAGCTTAGAGACTGGCGATTCCCCTACATTGATTATGTCTTGTACGGCATCCTGCCTCAGGACACCAAAGAAGCGGCTGCCATTCGAAGGAAAGCCCCCAAATTCTACTATAATGCGATCACGCGAACATTGTATCGTCGATCGCATGACGGGATCTTGCTCTGCTGCCTTTCACCAAAGGAGGCACAGGAAATATTAAAAGAAGCCCATGACGGTATGTGTGAAGCCCATCAACCTGGCCCAAACTTGCATACCGACTCCAAAGGCTGGGATATTATTGGCCCAAGATGATTGCTGACGCCGTCACCTATGCCAAAAGATGTCACTCCTGCCAAGTACATGGCGATTTCATCCATCAAGCACCAGGGTACCTTCACTCTACGACCTCTACCTGGCCATTCAAAATGTGGGGGATGGACGTAGTTGGCCCTATCAGCCCGCCGTCATCAAAAGGACATCGGTTTATTTTGGCACTAACCGATTACTTCTCCAAATGGGCTGAGGCCGTTCCTTTGAAGGAGGTGAAGTCATCTGACGTGATCAAGTTCGTGAAACATCACGTCATTTACCGTTTCGGTGTACCTCGGCGAATTGTCCATGACAACGGACCCCAGTTCATCAGCCAGGCTTTCCAGAGATTCTACGCTAAGTTCAGAATCCAGAGTGTATCCTCAACGGCATACTACCCCGCCGCTAATAGTCTCGCAGAAGCTTTCAACAAGACCATTGGCAAGCTCCTCAAGAAATTCGTCTCAAAAAGTCAACGTGACTGGGACGACAAGCTAGGTGAATGCTTATGGGCCTATCGCACAACTGTGCGAACCCCGACTAAAGCTACACCATTTTCTTTGGTATATGGGTGTGAAGCCGTGCTTCCATTAGAAATTCAAATTCCATCTCTACGCGTTGCCTTGACAGCAGAGATGACTACAGAAGAGAAGCATCGACAGCGACTCCAGGAATTAGAGGCCTTAGACGATAGGCGTCTGCAGGCCCAACAACAAATCGAGCTTTACCAAGCTCGAATCACCAGAGCCTTCAACAAGAAAGTTAAAGTGCGAACTTTCAAGAAAGGCGACCTTGTCTTAGCCGTCAGAAGACCCATGGTGATGATGCACAAGATGAAAGAAAAATTCCAACCCAAATGGGAAGGACCATTCGTAGTAGAGTCAGTTTACTCAAATGGATCGTATCGCCTCATAACTTCAAATGGCGATACACTCATGATACCGATCAATGGCAGGTTCTTGAAGAAGTACTATCCTTAATAGTACTCCTCCACCGATCAAGTTAAAAGTACACCTCTGATCAAAACAAGAAGAGCTTCTTCATTATCATCCGACGCCTCCACGGCTAAGAATAGAGGAAAATGTTAGCTTTTAAGCCCAACATAAGTCTTCGACAACTCATCATGCTGAGAAGAAAACATGGCTAGCCCGACTCAAACGGTAGTTGGTAAAGGCATATCGAACCCGTTGACAGCTGAGGATTTGCTAAAATCCTAAGGAACATGTTCCCATTTGATCCAACACCTTTAACAGTTAAGGATAGAGGAAAATGTTGGCTTTTAAGCCCAACATAAGTCTTCGACAACTCATCATGCTAAGGGGACTAGCATGGCTAGCCCAACTCAAACGGTAGTTGGTAAAGGCACCTCAAATCTATTGATAGCTGAGGATTTGCTAAAAATCCTAAGTGGATGTAATTCCACCCTCTTCTCCAAAATCCCTTACCAATTCTCATCCACAGAATGGTAGGTCTACAAAATACAATCATTACCAAGTTAACACTATACCTCTGGTAATGAAAATTTTCAATACCTCTTGTCGAGTACAAAATTTTCTTGTCAACTCTACATGGAGTAACAAACTTTCAAACCTGTCAAGTTAACATTATACCTCTGGCACTTCAAAATTCCCTTGTCAATTCTCATCAATAGAATGACAGGTCCTCAAATTGCTTATGTCGCAAATCAATTTCTGCCAAGTTAATACCACACCTCTGACAAATTACTGTTAAGTTAACATTATACTTCTAAAACAGTACATCGAGTTTCTGTCAAGTTAATATTACACCTCTGACAGTCATCTTTTCTTCAGACTTCCATATCGAAGCTGAAATAAACAATGCTAAGTTTAACACTACACCTCTAACATCCAGGTCATCGCCTAAGTTCAACAATACACTTATGGCCATGACTTTTCCTCGGACTTCCTCACTGAAGTCGAGATGACTAATGCCAAGTTCAAAATTACACCTCTAGTATTACCCTCATTGTCAAGTTAAACATTACACCTATGACAGTGACACTTTTAGTTTTATTAAGCAAAACTGAAATGCTTCTGAGTCAAGTTAATATCACACCTCTGACTTACATTCTTGTCGAGTTAACATCACACTTCTGACAAGACTACATTCAACCCGTTAAGTTAATATCACACCTCTAACGGTAAAGACTTTCCTAGATTCCCAGCGAGTCTAGTCTCACTTGTCATTCTCCCCAACAGAACAACAAGTCTACTTAAAAGAAAAAAACATTGTTAGGTTAAACATTACACCGTTAACAGTGTTTTCATCAACTCTCCAGTTGAGCTTAAACCTTTAATAAAACCTCATCCTCCCTGGGGGACCAATTCAACCTGTCACTTTCTTTTATAAAGCGGCAGGTCCACCAAAAATCATTTTATCCTTGTCAAGTTAATATTACACCTCTGACAGTATTGTGGGGTTTCTGAAATACGATCTTTCTCCACAAAATTTGACTTGTTAAAATTATCATCATAGTTTTGACAAGCCAAAGATTCTTTGCTTCTATGCGTCTGACTAAAAAGAAACGAGAGAGTTCAAGACAATAGAAGAGATAAAAAGAAAAGTGTCACTTTTATTTATATCCAGGCATATGAAAGTGATACAAAACGCTCTCTTATACAATGAGATTGAGTGTTACAGTTAAGGAGTACAAAGAAGTCCCTCTCTCTCAGAGGTTGCACTCACTCCTCAAAGCTGCATACAATTCCAAGTACAGGATGTTTGGAAGGGCGCCAAAGTAGGATCGGACATTGTGGCAATGATCAGAAGCTGGTTGCACCACGATGCATGATGTAAACATCGAAGAAGTCTCTGGTTGACCGAGAACAATGGTGTTTCTTGAGGTCGAAAGGCAGCATAATCTTCTGATTCCACCTGACCATCCGAAGTGGGGGTATGATCCTTCATTGATGAACATCTCTTCCACCAGAAGGTCATTCAGTAGGCATGGAGTTTTCCTCGATGTCACTTCTGAGGTAAGAGAGGAGGTTTTGAGACCTCACAGGGGATGCTACCCACCACTATATCCACCGCTACCCCCGCTGCCATACTTACTTTGACCATGCCATGCCAGCAAGCATGACTGGTGCATCGCGTCCAAAGAGATCTTGGCGAGGGTTAAGTCCCCGTCAGGGACCATGATTTCTGCCCTTGCGGACGACGGGGACCATGATTTCTTCCCTTGTGGACGAACATCGAACAAGTTCGCCGGCCAAAATATTCTCCCAGGGGCCCAGCAAACATGAGAAAGGATGATCAAGCCTACCTGCAAGAAGCAACAAAATTAAAAAATCCGAAGCTTAGTGTACTTCGACAGAAAACACTAAGTGACAGATGCAGCTATTGTTGAGGACTTCAGACGCAGGAATGGCCCATGCAGAGAGCCAAACTTCTGTGGAGACAGAAACAGACGCGAATCAAAGCTGTGATATACACGAAATTTGAACGCGATCTAGTTCCACACCCATGTCTAAGATGCAAGACGCAAAGAGAATCAGACGCGAAAATTGCTCCCTGTTGGATGAACAGGAGTTGCAAGATTCAGGCCTGAGGCCTCCAGTCTGAGTTGAGATTCTCCTAAGTCGACAGCCTCAAGACGCGAGCTCTATATGCAAAGCCTGCGGCCAGGTGTCTAAGTCTACTATACTCGCGTCCAGAGAAGTTTAAGTCAATAGCGCAACTTTCAAAAGAGGAAGGTACCAACTGACTTCAGGAGAAAATCCAGATGATGAATCTCTTTAAGAGATATCAAAATTCAAACTTAGTCAGACTAAAAATATCATGGCAAGTCAGGACGGCATACCCGCAGAGGCCTCTATTAAGAGTTGAACTCTCTACCTCGAAGCGCGGACATAAAAGGTGCTCAAGGAGACGCTTTCTGTTATTGAAATCACTTGACAGTGGTAATCTTCTGAAGAGAACAAACAGAAGCATGAAAGCTCTGGGTCATCTTCATCCATGGAGGTAAGCCCCTGGTAAAGTCCTTGAAGGGAGAAGATAGAATCTCTTAGAGCATTCGCTTTCAAAAGAAGGTAGTTTTAGTAATGGACGGCTAAAGGGGGTAAGCCCTATTTATAGGCGAGCCATAATGCCCATAATTAATGGCTCACTAATCAGAACCGTCGGCCTTAATGACCGCACGAGTGTCAAAGTCCAATGGAAGACTGACGCGTGGAGCGTTGCTTCGGGAAGCGTCGAAGACGCAGATCTCCAACCGCCAGCGCCGGTTTGGCATTAAAAGGCATTAACACCCAAGCCCAATGAAGAGCCGACGCGTGGATGGTCGCTTCGGGAAACAACGATTTGACGTTTAAAGATCCGAAAAAATATTTATGGCAGGCTGCATGTAACGGCTGGGAAGTTGCACCAAAACGCAGGCATGAGAGCCGTGTTCAGGAACCCGCGTCCCTTTTTCAAAAAAAAAAAACGGCGTCCTCTTTAAGAAAACTCTCCGCGTCTCTCGGAGTGATTCAAAACTGCGTCCATCAACAAAGGGGACCCATTATGGGGGTCTCAGTGGGGAAAGCGCATTATAAGAGGAAGCTGCGTCCTGAGGCTTGAGTCTTCAGCAGAGAAGGCCTATCACATTCACAGGTATCTTGGAGCTATGTCGACATGGCGATATGATGATGGATTTGCACCGGGTCAAAGACCCAGCGTCGCGTCCTCTTATATGTCTGCGTCAGTTTTAAGGAGCGTGAGACCACATTTTTGATGCATCCTGATTTCTGCGCCTGGATAAAGTTAAGGACTGCGGCCAGTGAGTCACACTCAAAGCTGCGTCTTTCGCGTCAACTTGAACCGCGTCTTCACTGGCAGGTCAAAGTCGCGTTCCTTAGAACCGCGTCTCTCTTTGGAACGGCGTCGCGTCCCATTAAAAGAACTTAGTTCTACCTAAGTTTGTTATTCACAGTCAGTCAGAGAGCACAACCAAAGACTGCAATTGAGAGGTTGGATTTATCTACAGCGGGGCAATGAAGGTGGAACAAAAAATTTTATTCAAAAATGGTAAAAGTAAATACAAACACTCTTGGTGAATAGAGTGTCCTTTTCTTTACAAAAGGAAAAGAAGGAGAAGGCTAAAAATCCTGGTTCGCCAAAGAACGGATTTGTTCTCTGAGGCGATGCATCTCATGTTGACGCGCCTTCTCAGCTTCCATGAGAGCCTGAGCCCGTAGCTCCTCCTCGGATAAAAATCTCTGCGCAGCCAGCTGCACTCGTAGGGATTCCAGCTCGGAGGAACTAACAGAGAGGTTTTCTTCAACTTGCGCCTTGGCAGCCTCTAACTCCGCTAGCCTCTTTTCGGAAGTAGCAAACTTCTATTCATTGATAGCAATCAAGGCCTCAGCTCTGGCTTGGTAGCTCGAGCATCGAGGATAACCCGCTTCGCAGCCTGCATAACCATCTCGGACTCCTTTGACTCAACAGTTAGCTTTCGATGGTCAGCCTGGAAACATTAGAGAAGACGGGTCCTTTCAGCTATCCTTTCTTCCATCTCCCTTCGCTCTTGCTCTTGAGCAGTAAGGAGCCTAGTCAGAGTTTCCTGGGCCTCGTGAAATGAGCCAGCATTCTCCAGAGATCTAAGCTCTTTCAAGTCATGTCCCAACTGCTCCACCAGGAGCAGACACGCCTTGGCTGGTGAAGGGCCTCCGGCTAAATTGATGTTCTCGACCAGATTTCCGAGAAACATCCGGGCGAATTCGAAGGAGCTATTCCCAGATAGGATGAGATCAATACATGATCGCATGGAGGCAAAGAACTGCTGCACCACTTGACGCGCCAGCTCCCCCATGGTATCACTGCCTGGGAAGAATTCCGCTGAAGTGCTCCCCGATCCCCTTTCCATCACGGGGCGAGGGACGTAAACCGATTCTTCCGGTACAGGAATCGGGCTAACGACAGGTGCGGCAGAAGCAAGGGTAACCCCCGGCGCTTCTGGGGCTACTGCATCTGTAGAAACCTCCACGGCGGATGAAGTAACAGCAAGCCCGACCTCTTCAGGATCCTTAGCCGAGGTTTGAGCTGTGCGGCCTTCCGGGTAAACACTGACTGCCAAATCTTCTACCTGAGCTTCCTCGGTACTCTCTACAAATTACCAGAACATCAGCCACGACGGTAAAAGGAAAATATTCAAAGCATCAACATTTCCTTACCAAGTGGGGGTTCAAAGACGGCGAATTCTGGGGCGAACCTTGCAGAGTTGAGGTCCCCCGACTTCAATGGTTGCCTTCTCTTGAGGCATCTAGGTAACTGGAGCCTCAACTTTTCCCTGCTGGACCAGCTCCTGCACCATCTCCTCGATATGCGAGGAAGTCACAGCCTCGCTGTCCGCAGCCAACCCTGCAGCATAAAGTTAAAGGGAGGACGTCAGAGAACCTTTTTCCTAGTTAAAAAGGGCAACTGGGTCAAAAAGACAAAGAGAGTACCTTCAGAAGGAGCAGTTGCCGCTAGTGACGATGCCGTCACCGGATCACACCCGTATATTTCGTCCTCGTGATATGTGAGAATTTACTCGGATCCGGAAGAACAAGTTCATCGTCAAAATCGACCTCATCGCCTGAATCATATCTATCCTCTCTGGATGATGAGGACGATAGTTCAACGCGAGAAGCCTCGACAATCGGGGCCTTGCCGCCAAATACCCCAGTGGTTGGGCTGGGGTCAATTACCCGTGAGCTGGGCATTAAAATACCAGGGGACCCGGGCTGTTGTGCCTCATCCCTCCTCTCTTGAGCCAAAGAAGACCCAGGCTGAGTTGAGACCCCTGGAATCTCAACGTCATCCCTGCTCATCAGGTCAACTTCGAGCTGCTCAGCTTCGTCAGCGGCGGTGGGTTCGTCAGCAAGTTCCCCTTCTTCTTAGAATGCGGGGCCCCTGCTGCGCAATCCACGAGTGCGAACAAGAGGGGTACTATCCTCCTCATCTTCTTCCCTCTGCTCCTCAACACCAGAAGGGATGGCCTCGAACAAGGAAACTTCGCCCGTCAAGTCTCTCCGGGCCTTCTTGGGGGCAGGCTCAACGATGGAGTAGAGCCCTGAGGACGCTTATGTACTGCCTGTCGACCCTTTGCTGCTCTCGGCTCCCCCTTGACACCCTTCTGGCCTCCTTTTGAGCCGCCCGATATTCATCGACGCCTCGCGAGCGCTTTTTGGACGCCGACTTTGCTTCGTAAGAGGCATTGATACTCTCAATGCATGAGTACTCTGGTGAGAAGTCACGCATTTGGTTGGCTTGGAAGTACCAGGTGCAGAAGCTAAGGCTTGTACAGCCTTTCGGTCCCATGGGAGGCAGACGAAAAAGCGCTTCCGTCCCTCCAGCCATGCTATAATACCAAGCCCGAGCACCTTCAAACAAATTCCCACTAAAGGCGAGATGAGCATTGGGGTTGCCGACATATAACTGATCATAGCCGAACTGTCGGGCGAAGCGATTCAGCATGTACGGCTCGATTGTGCACGAATTCCTTGCCGAAAAAGCACATACCAAGGCCGAATATTGATCAGCCACCAGAAAACTCCCGACGACAGCCTCGTGAAGTTATCTGAACCCACCAGGTCGGCAAATTGGTCCCCATAAGATGCACCAGTAATCTCGGGGAAGCAGCGATTGAGCTGGTAGTTCGAAGCAGCTAGAATGCACTTCCGAATGTAGTACATATAAGTATTACACCAGCTTGAACTCTCCAACCGCTGTACGAAAGGGATAAATCCCTCACACTAAGACACCGGCGTCATCAGAGAGGGACAGTGCATAACGTACCAAGCCATTAGGTACGTGTAGGGAAGCTCGACCCGAGGGTTGGGACGCTTTACTATCGGCCTCCCCTCTGAATCAACAATCGGTTCACCCTGGGAGTCGACAACCTTCTCTACCCTGCATAGACTCTGAGCTAAGGCCTGCAACCCGCTTTGAATACCGGCTGCCATGGCCGGGAGGAGGGCTATGGACTTACCATAAGCCAAGAGCACCACCGGATACACCACATCAGCAACGATTACTTCATGCGGCAGTGTCGGCACCACACAACGCTTCAACCACAACATTAAGAAGCCCGCTAACAGTGCCCGATTGGAGATAGGGGTCGGGGCTTGGTGGTGGAAACTTTCGAAAACCGTGTCAGGTTTGAAAGTATCCTCGTTCGACTCTGTGGTGTAGGAGTCTACAGAAGCCTTGATCCTGTCGGCAATCTCTTCGTCGGAGCTGGGAGCCAGTCGGGTCACTGGTTGGTCCTTCTGATTGACACCATTAAACAGGTAGCTTGCTCAAGACAGCTGCTTAACTCCCCTCGTCCTCCAAGAAGTTATCTGGCCGCAAATGTGGAAGTGACATAACACCTCCAATAAGTCTCGTACACCCGAGGAAACTCTTTCTTCAAGAGGTGAAGCTCCTCAGAGGTCGGGACGTATTCCTCATAGGGAGTATCCCCCATTACCAGCCCCGAGACTTCGTGCAACTCATGCAGGGCAAGACCCATCTCTCCGACCGGAGTAAAAATGTCCCCCTCAGAGATTGTAAAGCTCCAGGATCCCAAAGAAATTTGAGAGCTTGGTGGAATTCCATACTGTACGGCCCTGACCGCTTGGTACAATTCCACATTCTCCAACAGACCTCCAAGATCGGCAAGGACGAAGCTCACCATCCTGCCCCACCAGTACTTCTCAGTGGAATGAACCCACCCGAGCGGATGGAAATCGACCGAAAATCAGCCCCCGCTTTCATGAATACGTTGAGGAAGGTGGTGCCGAGTTTAGGAGTTTCTCCTAATGGGTGCTCAGACCTGAGCAGCCCGGGAAACAGGCCGAAAGCCTCCTTCTCATGACCAGCATTATATACCTTCCTAGAGCCCAGGGTGCCGAGAGAAACTTCGGGACAGGTCGGGTAATCTCCCACACATTGGCCGAGGGACAGACATATGCTGGAGATAAGATAGTGGGTACATTCTCTCCATGTTCGGAAGAAAGAACCTTCTACCCTCTATCTGACGAAGCCATTTATAATCTCCATCATGCAAGGTATAGCCACCCTCGCTAATGTTGTCTCCGAAGAAGAAGGCAGGTTTCTTCATCGGAACGCGAGAATCCGTTGTGAATGCCGCGTCAGTCATGAGCTCCCGGAGGGTCGCCGGGTCAACATTGGAGAGCCTCTCCCTTCGCTCCTTCGACTTGTCAGCAGTCACGGAAGCAGTCCGTTGTAGCACGAAGGTTAAATCGCGGTCAACACCACCTACGTGCCCGAAGTGACACTTCTTGGAGAGTGGATTGGAGGAATATCGCACTGCATAGGAAAATGACACTTGATCAGAAATCTAAATGAAAACGATTAAGTGCCTATAATTCAGACACAGAAGAGATTCCAGACGCAGAGATCGTCAAAATCCGCGTCCGGACCTGAGGACCGTGAGGCCGGCATGGAGTCCACGTTTTGAAAATCCAAAACTTATGAAAAATCTCTAAGTACTTGGACTCAGGCGCAAGATTCATGAAAACCAGCATCTGATGTCACAAAATGCAAGAATCAAGTTTGCGTCCAAATCTTTCACAATTAGAAGCATTCTAAGTGATGAGTCCGGAACGCAAGGTTTACTCGGGCCCTGTGTTCAACAAACGCATACTCGAGCAGATAAAAGTAGCAGGGTCATCAAACCCGCGCCTTGTTTATCAAACTCAAGGACCGTGTCTGAGAATCAAACACGAGCCCGAGCCCGCGTTGGCGGGTCTCCTTCAAAAAAAAAAGGATTTTTAGAAGTTACAAGAACTCTATGAACCCTTTTAATGGTGAAAAATTAAGCCTAATGGCATTATACCTGAGATAGGGGCTTCCTGCATGGAGGAACCGCCCTTTGAGTCTCGGTGACAATCGCCTTTGAAGACGAAGCAGCTTGCTTAGCCTTGGATGCCATTGCAAATCAAAGATCTGATGTTAGATGGAAGAAGAGAGAACAAAAAAGCTCTTTTCTCAAACCCTAACAAAGGCGCTCATAGACGAAGGAGAGACTAAATGATGACTCTCTCGACGACTGTTGCCATTTATAGGCACGGCGATTCGCAAAGATACGTGGCGCTTGACTCGACGTCGAATCACCACCTGATGCGTGGACAGTGCATTTAATGCAGCATGAAGTTCGCATGCCAAAAAGAAAGTGTCCCGTCGGTTCCACAGGACACGTGGCAATGCACTCATGGCATGGCACGGATTCGCACCCAACAGTCGCGCCTCTTCAATGGACGCATCCCTTCAGCACGGCCATAGTTGCGTCCAGAAAGTCACGGCTTCACTCCAAAAAGATGTGTTTCTCCGAAGTTCGCATCCTTCTAACCCAGACAAAAATCGCGTCTGCCTTATGGAAATACAGTCGCATTTTCATCCCAAAAGATGCGCCCATCTTTAAAAGCAGTACTATCCCTGCATCCCAAAAGAACTGGCGTTCAATCCTTGCTTCTGCAAATTGGTTCAACAGTACACTGGTACTAGCAGACGACCGTCCACTCCTGGCTTAAAGTGCACCCACGACAGACTTAAAGCAATCGGGGAGGTTTAGACTGTGCATCTAGACACTCAACACGATCAACTTTGGTGGCTTCAAAGAGTTCCACAGTACACTCACGAAGACCATACTCCAGATAAGATCAAACCCGGAGCATTGACAGTCCAGTCACAAGGGTACGCTCAGCTAGAGTCCAAAGTATTTCGAAATCCGTCCCACTTAATTATGGAATGTCGAAAACTTTGGAGGGAGTTCTGTAGGCTGTCTAAAAATCACTAAAAGACAAGCCATTGAAAAGCAGAATTTTGGCCGCGTCTCAACACCAAGGCGCGAGGGTTCAAACCCGCGTCTCAGCATCAAGGCGCGAGGGTTCAAACCCGCGTCTCAGCATCAAGGCGCGAGGGTTCAAACCCGCGTCTCAGCATCAAGGCGAGGCTCGACAGCCGCGTCTTAGCATCAGGGCGAGGCTCGACAGCCGCGTCCAGCATCAAGGCGCGAGGCTCGACAGTCGCGTCTCAGCATCAAGGCGCGAGGGTCAAACCCGCGCCTCGGTTGTAACTGCCCTGGTTATGGGGCCAGTCACCGCCCACATAGCGGGGAAGTTAACCCCCATTGTGGAGTGTTTTTAGGGGGCACGTTCACCCCTGATACCTCTATAAATAGCCTTGCTTGCTATTGAGAAGGGGTCGGTCGATTAGAGAGGAGAGACAGAGAAAGAGAGTCCAACTCTTCAGCTAACTTGCTGTGTTCAATTTAGTCTTTGCCGACAATCTCTTTGAGAGTTTTGGTCGACAGAGCTGTGTTACTCCGTCAACCACCCGAAGAGAAGAGCCCCGGAAGATCTCAACGTTCACCCGGTCAACGGAGAACAAGATTCACTCTCCACCGCCACTTGAAGAACCCAGCCTTAAACAAAGGGAGGATTCAAGACTCAACATCCTCCCTCCCTTGTAATCGGAATACTGATCTGTTGTAATCTTCTATTCAATCAAAGAATTTTGCAATCGAATCCTCCTTTTCTGACGCGTACAGTTAACGGTGCATATATATCCTTCCCTATCAAATACCTCCCACTCAGTCAAACTATATCTTTGTATTGAGCGCCATCGAGCAACATTGAATCAAAATCTCAAGATGTCCTCATTTGTTGGTGTCAAGGGTGATTTTCATATTTTTACCTTTTCTCTACAAGTATGAAAGAAAGTAACAAGCTAGAAAAAATATTCTTGCAATAAGTGCTTGTATTGGTAATGCTCGAGCTCTTTTCAACATACTGTTGAAACTTTCTGAGCAATTTGTTGTCATGACCTGGAACCGTCTGCCTCCATCCTTTGATAATGCCCATTGGCGTCCTTAATTATACGAAGTATTGTTAATCTAATTATGTACAGGTTCAAAGATTTTCTTAATTTCTTTTCTTTTGCCTTATAGACTAGTAGATCTGATGCAAACCTGCTTCGTACAAGAAAGGATGCAATTAAAGATCTTTAAATTCTTTTGAAAATTGACTCGAATATGTCAAAGACAATAGCGATGATGAGACAACGATGGCCAGGCATTTGCAAGTGCCTTTGGTAATTCTTTCATCCAATCGGAGATAAATGTAATTGTCCGGTTATTATGCACACTTGTATAAGATTAAAAATACACTGTAAGAACCACCGCCAGGAGTTTTCTGATTCATTTTTTACAACAACAAAGGCCAATAGATAAAGTCCACCATCAGCATCTACTCCGGTGGTAATGAGTAAACAACCTCTGTACTTTTCATATAAATGTGTACTATCAATACTAAAAAGTGAGCCACCTAAAGAGAAGCCCTTAATTGATGGTCCAAAATCCCAAAATACGTAGTCAAATCAAACAATATTGGGCACAATTGAACCATATTCCAATGCATAAGGTTCAACTTTCAAACAAGTTACGGTGCCTGGGTTGCTTTTTTTTATTACCTCAAGATATTGGGGTAGAGTCTCATATGACAATTCTCAATCTTCAAATATCTTTGACAATGCCTTGGTTCTAGCATGCCATGCCTTACTATATGTTATTGTAATGTGGAATTTATTGTTGATTTATGCAATTATGTTACTGGGAGTCGAATCAAGATTGCTCCTCACCATAGACATAATGACATTGCATACAAAGGATATTGTTGCCTGATGATGATTGGATTGAAATACTAGTATGCGACATGTATGTTCTCATATAAGCTTTTTTATCTTGAAGTACCCACTTGATTCTTTTTGGTCTGAGGCATGAACTCTCCACAGTCACGTGTTTCCACCATCTGCATCATCGGCATCACAAACTGCTATATAGCATTTTTTATTCATTTTAATAGGCTCAAATGAAACTGATTGAATGATGGACCATTCACAAAGTGCTCGTAGCAATTTTACTTTTGATTCAAATATATCACCAATTTTCAAATCATCGGTAACATAGGCTGGGGCACACAGGTGTGTTCAAGACTAATATTCTCCATAACAGTCATATCATTCCAGTTCTCACCTTCAAACTCATCAAGATACATATCTTAGAACTCAACATATTCATTATTGACATATGCATTGTTAACCCACTCTGTGCCATTTCATCACCTTCTGTTGCAATGTGCATGTTATTTTCTTACAAAGCAGGTTCTGTGTCAGTCATTGTCATCACTTTCATTGTGCATCGATGTTGAAGGTATCATGGATGGTCCAACATCAGAGGAACCAACATTAGAGGGACCAATATCTTCAATATCATATGAGTGCTTCTATTTATAGAATATTCTTTTTATTAAAACTGAAGCATGAGAAATTTCTGAGTATAAAAATTATTGAATTAGTTACATGATTTATCAATTTGCACTTGGGTGCTCCAAAGCGCCTTGAAGACATGAATAATTTATTGTGCTTGGATATGATTGGAAGTGAGCATCGTAAACCAAAATTCATATCAACAATTGGCATATTGCAAAACATATCCCCTCCTTCCATCAAATTGTTAGAACTGACAAAAAAAATATAATTTTGTCAACTAAAAACTGAAATATAATTAATTATACTAATGCATATAAACTAGTCCTTATGTATTATATGTCGGAACGTCTACGTGTGAAATGTGTGGAATGGGTGACATGAAGCCCGTTGACTCATTATCCTAATCGAGTATATGAGAGAATTCTCCTTGAACATCAGAGAACTGATGGCTTACAGAAACTTTCTCTACGTAAACTTCTATGGCATCTACAGACGGGTGTAAATCAGGCATAACACGTGTGTCTTCATCGTTAACTGATTGTGGCAAAACATGTGTACAAAAAATAGAGTTTAGAAATGATAGATTAAGATTGTGCTCTGGTTTCTCAATACGACCGCTATAGCAAAGTGGCTAAGCGGGTCGTGATCCATAAGGAGGAATGCGATGCAAGTTTTTCAGTATTCTATTTAAGTTACTAAAAATTGGTTAAAATATTTTTTTCCTTTGTTTTGAAAAAACAAAAGAAAACTATGTTAAGTTAGAAGAAAAGGTGTTAAGTTAGAAGAAAAAGGAGTAGAAAGAGATAAAGTAATGGAAGGGAGAAATGTAGATATTTTTAGTTGTTCTAAAAAGAAACTGAAAGAAAAAAAATCCATGGGTTAACAACTACTACGTATTTCTAATAGTGAGCTTACCTCTTTGAATGATTATCGTACCTTGGATCGATGGCGATGGTTTATCTTGAGTTGGAGGCGATCAGTGCATAGCCCATAAGAGTTGGTTCGAGTCTCATCCACATTATATCATTAAGACAAAGTAAGCATGAAATGACACAGATTAAGACAAAAAACCTATCATCATGAGCTATCAGTGGCACTCCAAAGGCAAGACTATTCTGATGCTATTTGACTCACTTGGATCGTAATATAAACAAGAAGAAGAATACAAAAAAGTTAATAGAAGATAAGCCATGAAGAAGAAGAACATAAAACAAAGTAAAGTTGATTTAAAAGAGAAACAATGAAATAAAAGAGAAAGATTACATTGGCGTCACTCTCAATACAATTCTCTCTTTAATATATAAATCTCTCTATAATCTTAGCTATGCCAAAAAACAGATAATTACATAAAAGAAAAAAAAGAAAATTAAAATCTAAACTAAACTAAGAATAAAATCCTAGCCTAAACTTTCTGCCATTTGCCTTCTGCTTTGTGTTGTATTTATAGAAGAAATGGAGTGGGAAAATGCATTAAAAGATAATCACAAAATGTTGGCCCAACAGACTCCACCTGGACATTGGACCAGATCCCGAGCGCGTGGATTCTCCTTGTTCTGTTGCACTTTGATCTTCAGTTAGATTCTTCGTTTGGCTTTGAAATCTTTAGAATATTTGCACCAATCCTTATTTATGAATTAAATCCGAATTTAAATGGGATTTTGGGCTCATATCTTCTCCTTCTCCATTAACATGGACATGCACATCATTAAATAAAAAGAATATATAAGTAGCAGAGTTCACTAAAAGTAAGTGTGAAAATGTAATAATAAATATGTAAAATATATATACAATCACACCCCCACACCTATATTTTGCTCGTCCTCGAGCAAAATAAGAAAACTAAATATAAAAGTCTATTAGACCATTTTCGCCGGTCACATGACTGTATTGAGCATGTGCAACAAGCTTTTAGATCTCTAGGATTTTTCCTAAATGAGGAGTTATAATCTCTTAAGGGTTTTTAATGAATTACACCTACAAAATCTATAATAGAAAGAAAACAAAGTGTTAGTATTTTCAAAAATGTATTTTGAAAGAGAGATAAATCTTGAAGTATTCTTCCAAAAATTAAGTAATTTATAAGGCATAAGGTTACCATACTATTCATTCCTAAACTTAGTCAACATGTAAGAACTTGTTATCAATTAAGGTAAGGATCAAAACTGTATTTCTCACCTAGTCTTTTAGTTTACCCTAAATCATATGCACTTTTGTGAGCGTGAATGTTTTGACTAAGGATTTTTTTTTAACTGAATTCTTATGCCTTATTTTATATTTTATGGCTGTAATATTCTTTAGTTCTATTAGGCTTTCTAATTCACCCATGTAACGAGCCTTAGGTCGGTGACTCTTAAACTGGACGGTCTTAGGGTATCGGGTGAGAAAACATCCCAAGGACTTAAAAACTCGAGCAAACAAAGCCACAAAACTAAGAATTTTATTTGGGATACAAATCACTTTTAGGCGTGAATATTTATACTTTATAAGGCACAAATATCCAGCTTAATCAGAGAATTTTTTGATATATAAATATAATATATATATATATATTTTTTTTCTTTTTTTATAAGGCAAAAGAGTCTTTTTTTGAATCCTAAATGTGTATGTGCATGTATAAAATGCATATTTCATCAAGGTAAAAATCAAGACCAAATTATTTTCTAATTTTTCTTCCTAAATCTAAAAATCAAACAAATAATCTTATTTCGACCAAGTATTAAGAAATCCTAATTATGATTCCCCTATTGCTTAAAGTCATCTTTATTTCTACAAAATAAGTCAAAAAATTATTTCCCACTTCAAAAGGTTTTAAAATATATATTTTTTTAAGTTATACAAACAAGAAAAACCTATGTTAGTAAAACCTTCCCCCAAACTTATCTAATGCATTGTCCTCAATGTATGAATGAAATGCATATATGCATGAAGAAACGACAAGGAAGAAAAAATGTTACCTCAAGGTGATGGTTTCTGGTGGTGGTCTGATTGGTGCAAGCGTTGCAGCCCAATCCAATGAACTTAGAGTTTGAAGGAACTCACCTTTGACCTCTAACCTGTTGAAATTTTTTACCAACCCTAAATTGAATAGGATCATGCAAGATCATATCAAGACAATCATCGCAGTTAAATGACCAAGATTGGTAAACCATCTAGGAGTTATATTGTTCCATATCTTGATCCAATAATAGAATGTGATTTGGTAAAATGATTAATTTGGATTCAATAGTAAAAGGCACGAGAACATATACAGACTCAGGGAGTTGATCTAAATCAATTTTAGGTTCAAGAGTTAGGTTTGATTCAAGAGTCAGGTTTGGTTCAAATCAAAAAGATTCACATTCATTTTCATTAAGTGACTTTTCAAAATTGGTGTTCGTGTTCAAGATTTATAGGTACTATAATCAATGTTGGCTCTGGATTATGGTCCAAATCTGGTAAGGATACATGAGTCAACATTGAATCAAAAATCAAAACTGAATCACAAAGTTGGGGTCGGGGTCACATTTATGTTTAAGTTCAATCTCATTGATATGATAACTTGCCAATTTGTGAAAGGTTGAATATTGGTCAAGTTTAAGATTGTGTGATAAAATTAAATCTTGGTTTTCAAAACAACGTGACACTTTGGTTAGATCAATATCGTTAGAGATATCAGGATTGACTGGTAAGAGAGAGTTTTCTCTTTCTTATAAATATTGATCAGTTAACTCATTTGTACTTCTAACCTATCGATAGACTGAATAAAATCATTTTGAGACTGAATCATGCCTTCCATACTCTTTTTGGTTTTGAAAATTTGTTGAAATTATGAATCTATTAGATTTTGAATTTGTCACTCAAGCTCATGCAAGTCTTCTAGACTGTTTTCTTACTCAGATTTTTCTTCAATCAGTTATTCTAGAAAAGGAGTATATGAAGCTGAATATTGAAAAGATGGTTGACAGTATAACTCGAGGGAGGTGTATCCTTACGACTCGATGGTAAGTGGAGATGATCGTTTCAATCTTATTCATAAACTGAGATTGGAGAGTATGTTGAGTCAAATTAAACCAATCCGGCATATTTGATTAGTTAAATTGAGTTGATGTCAGGTTGGTGATATCCGAGTCAAAAGAGATCAAGGTGGAATATAGATTATTATTAAAGTAGGAATAATTGTGGTTTTATAATCTATTTCATATAAAATGACAAGAACAAACAAAGAAAAATAAACAAATAATCAAACAAAAAGAAAGAAAAATCTATCCTATGTTAGGATAGACCTTAGACCTAGACGATTCCTAACTGGTTGACTGTTCAGGAGAGGTATATTGCAGTAGATTGACAACAGATTAATCGGCCAGGTGGGGGTAAAACTCAGTGGAAGGTTTTTGTGTAGAGAAACGACCTTAATTACGCCAAATTATTAGTTTTTGAGGATCTTTCCTCTTAATCCCTAACCTTAAACACAGATTTGATCAGAGTCAAACTCTAATAACTTTCTCCCGAGGTCAATCTCCTATTGAGTCTAAGATGTCCCCAGGACCAATGTCTACTCAGATTTTTTTATGCTGGTTAGTGAGTGAGAAGATGATTTTTGGGCTTAAAGAAGGGTAATGACTCCCTACCTTATCTTGTTTATCAGTTCAGCCCTTAAATTGTTTTAGTGCAAGTGTACAAATATTCAGCAGAAAGTTACACTCAAGCAATATATCAAACAAGAATTACTTTACTCTAGAACTCTTCAACAATAATGTAGAGATAACAAAATTAGACAAATGCCCTAAGATGCAAAATCAAGACCATTTTTTAAGATTTACAAATAACCGTTATTATTGAATTAAAAAAATGTGTAGAGTTAAATAAAAGGGAAAACTAAGAGCTGCAGAAGCTGTATTTTACAGTGTTGAAACACATGCAAAATGAACAATCAGTAGTCCTCCTCTATTACCATGCAAACGCGGTTATTGTCGCATATCCGCGACAAGGTAGAGGGCTCTGGTGCTCTGCCTTCTTGGGTAGAGACACAGAGTAGCAATATATCCACTACAGCTTTTAGATTCCTGAAATTTATACCTATTGATAGACACACATATTGCATATTTATTATTACATTCTTACATCTATTTTATAATAATTCCTGCAACTAACTTGTCTTAAACGTCTAATTTATACAGGATATGATTAATGGTGGGAGAGAAGATAATCACAAATTCAGGCCAACTAAATCAGATTTTTGGGAAGATTTAAATCACTGAAGATCAGAGCGTATCAGAGAGGATGACCCTAAATTTAGATCAGTTAAATCAAATTATTTGAAGATTAAGTTGGTTAGTTGAAGAATCAACGAAGATAGAATCAAATCTAGTTCCCAAACTAAAAAAAAACCAACTAGAGATAAAAGTGAATTGGGAATCAATGGACCAACACCCCCCGGATCTAGGCCTGGGCCAGATCCTGGTCGCGAAAACATGGCCATATGGAAGTTGTTGGGGGAGCGGTTGCTCCCCTTATCTTCGTACACTCTTTCCCTGGTCATTTCTCCTATAAATACCTATATTTATGAAGGTAAACGGGCATCGGGAAGGCTGAGAAGGCTATGTTAAAGGGTTGTGTGTGTTGTTTAGATTAGAGAGATTAATGAAGAGAGATGTGTAAGTGTGTGTGAAAGCTCAAGTTCTTCTGTAATGTTGTCTTCTGTAACTCGAAGCTGAAAGATTAATGAATATTTCCTCTTCTAATTTTAAACTCACTTTATTGATTGTGTTGTTTTTATTTTCATACTTCCATTATGTTCTTTTCTTTTCTTTAATCACTCCTTGATGCAGGGAAGAAGGCTCAACAAATGCAATTCTAACAATCAACTTGACGAAATCCAAGACTGTGCGCCATTTTGGGTTCCCAATTTCCTATCTCTTTACCTTCTCTTACTCTTATTTTCAATTAATGTATCTCACATGTTAGTTAGCTTTATTTCTTATTTCATATCATTACCTTTAATTCATCTTTTTATTTTCTCTCTTTAAATCTTCTTTTCTTATTTTGTTCATTTCCACATAATATATCCTATAAGCTAGTACTTTTTATTTAAATTCTTCTCACATCTTTAAATTAATTTTCAAAAATTCAACTATTCGTTCACCAAATTCTCAACTAGATTAAAAGTTAAATTTTAGATTTTTAAAAACCATGTTTTCAACAAATCTCTATAAATTCAACTCTTTTCTTGAGCTATGCTAATTTGTAAGGTATTTTAAAGCAAGACTAGGTTTTAATTTATGCGTGGTTCAAACAACGACGGAAATTTTAATAACATTCAAACTGCAAACACCTGCACAAAAAATATAGAGAAGAAAAATGAACTGTTTAGTAAAAATAAAAGAAATACTGTCCCTCCTGGCAATGGCACCAAAATTTTGATTGAGGTAAAACCTGTGCACAGAAAAATAGAGTTTAGAAATAGAAGATTAAAATTGTGCTCTGGTTTCTCAATACTACCGGTATAGCAAAATGGCTAAATGGGTCATTGTTTTCCATTGATTTGGGTAAGGGAAAACTTACAAAAAAGTGTTCGATGAGCGAAATTATAAGTATTTCTTTACAGAAAGCAAAAGAAATTTACAAGTAGATCTCCTCTGAGATTTCTGAGAAAATGTGTCGGTAGGAATCTGATCAGCGTGCGATCACTTTATCCCTTTGACGATGCGATCGGTCAGATAATCGAACTGTCTCCTAATAAGACTCCCTTCTCGCTTGGTTCGGGGATCGGAGAACAGAGGATCGGTAGAGCCCTCTTGCTAGGGATTCTACTCCTCGAGTCAATCTTCTCTCTATCCTTGCCTGTCTCTCCTCTCCCCGCCGTGTGCTTTTGGTAGATTATTTATAGGGAGAACAGGGGTATAATCGCCCTGAAAATCTGAAAATAGATTGAGTCAATCTGTTTTATATCTGGAAAGTAGTCTCGCCGCGAGGCTAGAAATAGCTTCTACGAAGCTAAGAATAGTATGTAGGGCTAATCCCTTGACCCGCTCCGCTAAATGAGGGATACTCCCTTGATCCTCTCCTGTTAATTGAGAAATCTCCCTGATCTTCTCACCTGTTTGGGAGAGTCAAAAGATCATGGCAAGCAACTGCCAAATTTGATTTCAATCACAATGATCTCATCTGGAGATTTGATTGGTCAAAGGTGACCATAAAAGACCCGCAGCAGGGCTAATCCAATAAGCTCGTAGCGGAGCTAAGGGAAGCTTCTAGTGAAGCTAGGAGTAAGCTCTCAGCGAAGCTATGAATTGGCCTTTTGTGGCTCCACAGAGCGTCTAGCAAAGCTGTTAGCTAGCTTTCTGCGGAGTTATGAAAAACTCCAGGGCGAAGCTATAGGTTAGCCCATGGCAGAGCTATGATGGAATTCTTGTGGAGCTAAGCAAACTTAGCCTCTCGTGCGATTGCTCATCCCTTGGGCTCATGTGAGACTTAGTGTCTCTAGGCCTGCTCAGATCTCCTTCAAAGGCAACTTTGACTAACTATCTGCTTTATTGGATTAGTAACGTCCATGTTGCTTCCTTGCCTCTGGTCATCAGTTGTCTTTGACTTATCTTTTATAAATGTCAATAAGTTAGACGTTATTCAGACTGGCTGAAGATGAATGCGGGAGTTCATCTTTTTCGAGTGTCAACAAGACCCCCTTCAAGGTTTTCATGAATCTGCAATGGAAAGGTTTAGATCCTGAAATACTTTGAACTGTTTTAATTGATGGTATGTGAATGTGAATGTCGCCTTGGTAGTTGAGTTCAACTTCACCTTTAACACTGCCTTCGGGTGTAGCTTCGCGCTTCTGGGTAGCTTCGCTTTTGGGTAGCTTCGCCTTTGGGTAGCTTCGCATTTGGGCTTTCTGAAGTAACTTCGCTTCAAACTGAGTTGGAAGATGAGTATTAGCCTCGCGCTCGCTGTGATGGAGTGATGCTCTGTTCCCGCGGCTAACGGCTTTTTTGTGAGTTACGAGAGGAATTGTTCCTTTTCCAAGGTTAAAATATCCTCTCTTGCATTAACGAGGGAGATTATTCTCTTTTCTAAAGTTCAAATAACTTCGTGCGCATTCCTGAGGGAGACTATTCCCTTTCTCAAGGCCAAACACTTGAATGCCTTAAATTCGCCCGCGCTTCCAAGTTTGAAGTGGTGGCGGCGTAGTCAGGCCAAGAGGCGTATAATAGGACTCTTATAGTCCTTGTCAGAGAAACATACCCCTCACTTCTTGGGAGGTTTGTTTATGATCTCTCCCCATTGCTTAGGCAAGGAGACTGAGGCCCCTGAAGTAGTGGGGACTCTCACTCTGGACATTACTCAATCAAGAATTGGTGAGCCTCGACCATCTAATGACTTTTAGGGAGTTATCTCCCTTAATTTTTTTAACTTTACCAGCTATCTTAGGGATTAAATTCCCTTGGTCTTCGCATTTGGCTGACTTTCACAAAAGGGTTCAACCCTATTTTTCAGCTTCTCGGTGAAGCTAGCATTCTCGCTCGATCAGGCGAAAGATCTTTTCATGCAGAGTTCCTGCCTTGATCTGTTAAATCTGCCATATAGGCAAGGCTTAGGACTTGGCCTCTTCAAGGTTGAGCCAGTCTTGGCATATAGGTGAGGTCAAGACTACGTCCCTCTGGGCCAGTCTGGCCTAGCCATATTTGGGAGGCTAGGACTGGGTCTTTTTTGAGGTTTCTCCAGCCTAACTGCCTTGGGCGGGGCTAAGACTTGGTTTATGCTGAGCTAGTCTATCATTACTGTGCAAGCGAGGCTATCCTCTGCTTAGCTGAAATCCATCTTCAAGGCACATCTGGGTCGGATCTGAATTGCTTCGCCCAAAAAATTTTGACTTAGCATTCCATCCTTTTCCCTTTGCATTTTTTTTGATTTAATGCTAACTTGTTTCCTATTTGCATTGCAGCAAACTGTGCTCGCCAGTCTTTCGTCTTGATGAAAGAGACCAGAAACTTGCCTCTTGATTTTCAAGTTGAAGCTTTGATCATAAGCAGGCGGAACATACTGGAGCAGCTGATGCGCGTTCCAAGAAGAGGTTGACAGTTGCTTATCCGAGATGATCCACTTCGGGAAGGGCTGGTAGTCATTTATCCGAGATGATCACTTCGGGAAGGCGGACGTCACCAGTAAGGTCTCGGATCCTTCCTTTGGCAATTTTATTTAAGGAAGATCCAGCTTTCTGGTGGCAACCAATCCATTGCCAATTTTGATCAAAGAAGATCCAGCTTCTTGATGACAAAATCTGCCATTAAGCGAAGGATTACGCCCCTGTGCAGGAGGAAGACCTTTCGTGTCCAGTTGAGATGGTTCATCACCTTGGAAGTAGATAGGACAACTTGTTTGCCTTTGGAGTAATGATTTTGTTGTATGAAAGAGAGTCTTGATGTAGTATCAATGTATCTTCCCTTTTTGAATCAATAAAAATGTTTATTTTCTGCATATTTAATTTGTTTCCCTCCCTTTCTCTTTGCATTTCGAAAATATCCAGAATGGACTAGCTTTGGCAAGTCTTTTCCTTAGGAGGAAAGAAAAGCTCTTAGCGGAGCTAAGCTTCCTACGAAGCTGAAGACGAATTTTCAGCTAAGTCCAGAATGAGCTTCTAGAAGAGCTAGCATGAAGTTTTCGTGAAGCTAAAGATGAGCTCTTAACGGAGCTAAGGCTCGTCTTTCAGCAAAGTTACTCAAGCGTCACGCGAGGTCAAAGCTGAACTCACAGCGGAGTTAGCCCTTGGTGGGGCTGAAGCAAGATTTCTCAGGAAGGCGCTTGGCGCCATTTCAAATTGATTTGAAATGGCCACATGCACTCCTTTTGAGGAGTCGAAATTAAGATATTTTATGTCTATAAAAGCCCGATGGGTCGAAAAAGAGAGTTAACTTCTCTTTAGATTTTTAGAGAATTTTCAGAGAGTGAATCTCTTTCTTCTTCTTCTTCATTCCGATTTTCAGAACTCCATAGTTCTTTCATGGCTCTTAAAGACGCGTAGGCAAAGAGACAGCGACCTCTGCGACAGAGGGGCCCTCTCCTCCTCCGGTCATTGAACGCCCCATTACATGTAGGGATTTTTTCCTTATATCAGAGATTTTCATCTATTTTCAAGCCAATTTCTAGCTATTTCCTAATGAATCCCGAGTGATCCATCGTGATCCAGTGATCTCAGGGAGTTCAACTCCCTTAATTTTTTTTGCTGAATTTTTAGGGATTTAATTCCTCTTGATTTCTCAACTGAAAATTTAGAAACCGAATGGTTTCTTCTCTCAGCTTCTCTGCGAAGCTAACCCTTAGGGCTGTTCACATTCTGTCAAGTGATAGGATGCAAAGTTAGCCCTAGAAGCGTAGCTGGGAAAAGGACTTTAAAGTCCTTTGAACAGTTCTAGGCACAAGTGCCTTTCTGGCGAAGTTAGCCTTGGGGCTTTTCCGTATTCTATTCAGCGACAGAACGCGAAGCTAAGATTTCAGAGCGAAGCTAACACTTAGAGATCTTCTGCACTCTGTCTTTGTACAGAATGGTAAAGTTGAGCCTCAGGGCGAAGCTAATGCTAGGCTAGTTTCGCTCGGAGAGCGAAGCTATGCCTTAGCAATTTTATTTTTGCTATAACTTTCTTTTTTTTAGCTAATGAACTGATATAGCTTCTTCTTGTTTTTACAGTGCACTATACTCCGGGTCCTTTGAACATCTTTTTGGAACAGCTAGGGGACTGGATGGCAATGTTAGCCTACAATTCCAGGGGCAGGCCTCAATATTCAGCGAGCGGAGCGCTCCTGGCTGAGATGCCCTTATCTATGCCGGAGATCAGCGTACTATAAGGAGTTCTTAACTACTGCTCCCCTCGAGGATTGTGACCGAAAAATCTATGGAAGCCTGGTTTCATGTTTGGGGATGCAGCACCAGACACCGATTATCAGCTGCTGGCCGAAGAAGGGCAGTGGATTTTCAATCTGGATGGCGAGAAGTATTATTTCCCATCTAGCAAGCGTCATTTTCCGCTGTCTTTCTTCTAATGCGTGACGAAGGTTCGAAAGATGCAGTGGCAAGTGACTCAGACTACTGACTCCGTTCATGTGGGAAAATTGATAGCTCCGTCTCCTGATTATATAAGGGCGGGTGCTCCTCGCTGCATATTGGGTCTCCACCCTGGGAACGTTCTCCCAGACATCCCAGTGGGGGAAATCTCGCCTTGGCTCAAATTTTTGGAAACCAGTTCTTAAAAGCTCATGGCAATTATCTAGCCACTGATTTCAGGACTCCTAGGTAGATTCATCCCCCCAAGGCCTGGTGAAGGGACTTGACTTTATATGTCTTAGCCCATTTTGAAGAGGATCTGGAGAGGCTGGGACTCTACGAGGCTATCAGGGCAACCTGTTACGGCATCCAGATGAGTGTAGCAAACTTCTAAGCCATCTTCAAGTTATATTGTCCAGCTACAGGGACTTTCTTCGCCCCTGTAGGTGAATTGGGCATGGCTTTGCACGAGATGTGGGAAGTGTCTGCTCTGTCCTTGGGATCTCTCCCTTATGAAGAATATTTCCCATGCGAGGGGAATTGGCACTTCTGGAGAAGCAAGAGCCTGCTTTGTTCGAGACTTACCGGGAATTGATGTGCCATCTTTACATCTGCTCGAGTATGTATGGAGACATAAGGGAGCTTCGAGCAGTTCAAAGAGTTAGGGGAATTATTTGTTCCCCAAACTGGAAGATGCTCCTGAAGCGGCTCACTGTGGGGTTGCAGACGAGGACATTTTTGGAGGATGCAAGAATATTCTCAGGGGGATATGATCTTGAAAGAAGATGATGGTCTTTATGAGAAAGGTGACATTCTCAAGAGTTTCCATCATCAAGCTCATCGACCGATGTCCCGGAAGGCACTTTTGGCTGGGTTTTTATCGGTTTGGCTGAAAAGATGCATGGTGCCATCTTCCTCTGGCGACGTCATTCTTCTGACTGTCTTATTACCAGCCATTTGTCTAGTCCATGGTTGTTCCCTTGGACTTCTCTCGGCGATGGTGTGTTGTATTCAGCGGGGCCTTTGTGTATTGACAGAGGCTTTCTGTAGGCCACCATCAACAAAAAGGGAAAAAGGCACTATCTTGCCCGTGACGGACCCAACCCCAGGATCAATTTGCCATACACCTATTTGATGGCATGGTTTGCCCTTCACTGCCCTTCCATTATCCAAGCTGGTGAAGAGCCTCCAGAAGGTGTCCGGGTGGTGTTTCTCCATCGGTTTGAGGGATGTTCATGGTCATTGACTTATGTGGTCACGATTTGTAAGCTGCTGTGCTGGTATGACGTTTATAGCCTTTTCTGGTACTTTCCCTACATTCGCGATGCAGGCTATGGTGAAGAATTCAAGGATGTAGAGATAGGCAGACGTCGCTGAGCCGGGAGATCTTTGAATGGCTGGTTAGCATCCGGCCATCCCATATGGTGTACAGGAGCGGGAATACCTGCTACTTGGAGCCTTATGTCCTGAGTCGATTTGCTCGTCAGTTCGGGTATGACCAACTATATGTAGGTAACCCGAACACCAGTCTGGCCTTCATGGGGAGCCTCATTGATGGTGCTCGTGCCTGGCGGTTCTTCATCGCTGGCTGTACTGAGGCGCGGCTATGCATGCCGCTGAGGACTCCGAACCTGCTGACAACTTTGGGGTTCTGTCAATGGTATAGAACTTTGAACTCCACGCCAACCGGGTTTTCTATTAACTCTTTTGGTGTGAAGTTGATCTCTCAGCGGCTGAAGCGGAAAGTCACCGAGAGAGGCGAAGGTAGAAGGCTCCGTGTGTGAGGCCTCAGGGAGTTTGTCGCTACTGCTGATAGTGAGGCTTCAGACGCAGAAAGTTTCCACTTTAAAGAAGACGCAGGTGCTGAGGCTCCACCAGGTGCTTCTGGTGGGGTAAGCACAACCCTAATGAAGATATGGAGGTAGAAGAAATAAAGGAAGAAGATCTCGATGTCCACTTCGAAAGCGGCTGGGTGGATCTCGCAGGAAGAGGGTAGTAAAGAAGCCTCATCGCTACACTCCCACCATTATTGCAGAGAGTGAATCAGCTGCAGTGCCTCCTCCTCCCGCTCCGTTAGTTATTAGGCTATCGGCTTAGAAGCAGGCTATTAATAAAGCTGTTCCCGACCTGGGTAAGATCAGTTTCATTCTTGCGACATGTACTTATATATTTCATATAGCTCACTTGTTTATCCTATGATTCAGGAACCGAGACGGCGAGAGAACCGAGAGCCGAGGCTGTAGGAGAACAGGGGGATTATTATGATCCTCTATTCACTTATAAAGAAGGTGACGAGGCTAGCTACTTCATCGTCTCAGAAGACTCTGGAGGTGACGCGGCTGACGTCGGTCCTTCGGGTGTTGGGACCTCCAAAGGAAGTCCCCTGGCCTCCAGCTCTATAGGATAGACCACCGAGGGTTCGATGAGTGAAGGTGAGCCAGCCTTCCGCTTGACTCTGCCAAAAACTTTCCTATGGAGCCTGAGGGGATTGATGCTGCTGCTGAGGAAGTTCAGAGAGAGACTGCGGCTGAGGCAGTTGAGGTGATATCATTTCTTGGTAATACTTTGATCTTTTGTGAGTAATTCTCTCCTGATATTCATTATGCCTCGCTCAAACAAAATCTTGCCACAGGTGTTTTGCCTTTGGGTGGATCGATTTCAAGGGAGCCAACTAATCTTCCTGAGGGAATCAGGGGTGAAGCAAGTATTTCGACCGCAATGGACGCTGCTGAGGTGGATGCCTTGTATCACGACCTGCCCTCTTATCAGCCCGAGCCTGTCAATGGAAAAGAGGCTGAGGGGACAGTGGTTACGGAACCAATCTCACTTCCAGCTACATCGGTAAGTGACATGCAAGTGGTTTCGCCAACGCTGCCCATCTTGACAACCGCGGAGCTGAAGGTAGTTACCAGTCCTACTTCTCCAACACTGGTTTTTGAGCCAGCTCTTCTTGAAATAGTCACCAGCCCTACTTCTATTGTGGCTAGTATACTGGTTTCAATGAGGACTCCTCCGAGATCACCGGCGACCCCTCATATTTCTCCAGCCAGCGCTCCTGCAATCTCCTTTACGGTTATGTCAGTGAAACCGGTGGAAGCTTTGCCTTCAGGGGCCGCTCGTTTACTGGGAGTAGTTGAAGACGAGAATGAATTTGTGGCTGAGCTAGTTGACAGTTTTTATAAGGGCTTGAAGTGATCATTGCTTTTGTCTTGAAGGGCTCGACTACCTCGTTCTCTACTTTGAAGGTGGTCCTCTCTCGAAGTATTGACAGCATTCGAGACTTTGGAGGGGATGACCAAGCTGCCACATTAGAGCTTCTGGTGGAGAGGCTTGAGAGGGATGTAGACGAATGGCGCCGTCTCAGCCATTCAGATTTGGACTCCTTAGTTAATGAACAGCTTGAACACCTCGCTGCTCAAATGCGTGAAGCTCATCTTGCCGCTCAGGAAGCAGCTAAGGCAATTTTTTTAGATTTGAAATCCTTAGAGACAAGGAAGGTAGAAATTGGGGATGCCATAGATGCTTCTTATAATGCTCTTCTCGACGCTGAGGATAAGATTGAAAAGGCCAAGGAAATGATCAAGAAAGCCAATCTTCTTCTGTCCAAGGCTGAACCAGTGCGTCTTGAGGAGATCGCTCGGTTAGAGTAGCTTAAGGCTAAAAATGACGAGGTCTTGCAATAGGAGATAGCACAGAGGGCAACTTTGACTGAAATTGAGGCTTTCTATTCCAGACAGTGAGCTTTAATTGAGGTCGAGTTGAGGTCGCAGGCATTCATCAAAGCTGCTGAGGAGAGGAAGAATAGGCTGGCCATCTTTGAAGAACGGATCAAGTCTTACGAAGCACCCTCGTAGCTTGTATTCATGTATCCATGTATCCCTCTTTTGGAATCAATAAAAAGTAATTTTATTTGACTCCTCTGTTATATTTCCAACTTGTTTATTTTCTGAATTTGTAATTCTTATTTTCAAGTTGTTCTACATTCTCAAAGGAAAGGAAATAACGGCATAACTAATCTAATCGAGTGATAAACTGATAACATTAGTTACAAATTGAGAAATGGCTTGACTCAAATTATATTGAGATGAGGAAGGAAGAAATGAGCTTGACGATCTTTACTGTTTCGAACCTTCAAGACAACTTTGGGTTCTGTCAGTGGTACAGAACTTCGAACTCCACACCAACTAGGTTTGCTATTAACTCGTTTGGTGTGAAGTTGATCTCTAAATGGCTGAAGCGAAAAGTCACCGAGAGAGGCGAGGGTGGAAGGGTTTGTGTGCCAGGCCTCGGGGAGTTTGTCGCTACTGCTAATAGTGAGGCTTCAGACGTAAAAAGTCCCCACTTTAAGGAGACACAGGTTCTGAGGCTCCACCAGGTGCTCCTCGTTGGGGTAGGCACATCCCCCATGGAAGATGTGGAGGTAGAAGAAGTGGAGGAAGAAGATCCCGATGTCCACTTCAAACGAAAGCGGCAGGGTGGATCTCGCAGGAAAAGGGTAGTGAAGAAGCCTCATCGCTACACTCCCACCATTATTGCAGAGGGTGAATCAGCTGCAGTGCCTTCTCCTCCCGCTCTGTTAGTTATTAGGCTATCAGCTCAGAAGCAGACTATTGATAAAGATGTTCTCGATCTGGGTAAGATTAGTTTCATTCTTGCGACATGTACTATATATTTCATACAACTTACTTGTTTATCCTATGATTCAGGAACTGAGACTATAAGAGAACCGAGAGCTGAGACTGCAAGAGAACAGGGGATTCTTATGATCCTATGTTCACTTATAAAGAAGGTGACGAGGCTAGCTACTTCGTCGTCTCAGAGGATTCCAGAGGTGACGCGGCTGACGTCGTTCCTTCAAGTGTTGGGACCTCGAAAGGGAGTCTTGTGACTTCAAGCTCTTTGGGATGGACCACAGAGGCTTCAGCGAGTGAAGGTGAGCCGGCTGTTCCTCCTGCATCTGCCAAAAACTTTCCTATGGAGCCTGAGGGGGTTGATGCTGCCGTCGAGGAAGTTCGAAGATAGACTGCGGCTGAGGCAGTTGAGGCGGTATCGCTTCTTGGTAATATTTTGATCTTTACAATTTTCTTCCATTATTTGAAATGCCTGGCTTAATAAAGTCTTGTCATAGGTGTTCCACCTTTGGGTGCATTGACTTCAAGGGAGCCAGCTAATCTTCCTGGGGGACCAGGGTTAAGCAAGTATTTCGACTACAACGGACGCTGTCGAGTTGGATGCCTTTATCACTACCTGCCCTCTTATTAGCCTGAACGGCCAGTGGAACTAAAGAGGCTAAGGGGACAGTGGTTACAGAACCAATCTCACTTCTAAGTATATCGGTAGGTGAGATGTCAGTGGTTTCGTTAACGCAGCCTATCCTGACAACCACGGAGTTGAAGGTAATTACCAGCCCTACGTCTCCGACACTGGTTGTTGAGCCAGTTCTTCCTGAAATAGTCGCCAGCCCTACTTCCATTGTGGCTAGTGTTCTGGTTTCAATGAGGACTCCTCTCAGATCACTGGCGATCCCTCATATTTCTCCAGCCAACGATCCTGCCATATCCTTTACGGTTATGTTAGTGAAACCGGTGGAAGTTTTACCTTCAGGGGCCACTCGTTCACCGGGAGTAGTTGAAGCCAAGAAAGAATTTGTGGCTGAGCTAGTTGACAGTTTTTATAAGGGCTTAAAGTGATCTGTTGCTTTGGTATTGAAGGGCTTGACTACCTCATTCTCTGCTTTGAAGGTGGTCTTCTCTCGAAGTATTGACAGCATTCGAGACTTTGGAGGGGATGACCAAGCTGCCACATTGGAGCTTCTGGTGGAGAGGCTTGAGAGGGATGTAAACGAATGGCGTTGTCTCAACAATTCAGACTTGAACTCCTCAGTTAATGAACAGCTTGAACACCTTGCTGCTCAGACGCGTGAAACTCATCTTGCGGCACAGCAAGCAGCTAAGGCAATATCTTCAGATTTAAAATTCTTGGAGACAAGAAAGTAGAAATAAATTGGAGATGCCATAATGCTTATAATAGTACTCTTCCGACCCTGAGGATAAGATTGAAAAGGCAAGGAAATGATCAAGAAAGCAATCTTCTTCTGCCCAAGGCTGAACCGGTGCGTCTTGAGGAGATCGTTCGGCTAGAGTAGCTTAAGGCTCAAATGACGAGGTCCTGCGACAGGAGCTAGCACAGAGGGCAACTTTGGTTGAAATTGAGGCCCGTCTGTCCTAAACAACGAGTTTTAATGAGGCGAGTTGAGATCGCAAGCATTCATCAGAGCTGCTGAGAGAGGTAGGTTGGCCATCCTTGAAGAACGATCAAGTCTTACGAAGCACCCTCGTAGCTTGTAATCCATGTACCCATGTAACCCTCTTTTGGAATCAATAAAAAGTAATTTTATTTGACTCCAATGTTATATTTCCAACTTGTTTTATTTTCTAAATTTGCAATTCTTACTTTCAAGTTGTATATAATGGTATAACTAATCTAATCAGAGGTGATAAACTGAAAGGATTAGTTACAAATTTGAGAATGGCTCGACTCAAATCATATTGAGATGAGGATGGAGGAAATGAGCTTGACGATCTTTACTGTTCAGAGGTAGATTAAAGATCGTCGATGACCTGGACATGATGATTAGGAATCACCAAACACGAAGCCTTGTCGTTCAGAGGTGATGAACTAGACATAACGACAAAGAAAATGAGATTGGATATTCATCGGTTTAGAGGTGACGAACTGGACATAACCGATTAGAAATTACCAAACTCGGAGTGTTTACTATTCAGAGGTGACGAACTGGACATAATAGTAAGCAAAAAGGGAGACTTGACTATCTGTCAGTTCAGAGGTGACAAATTGGATATAACCGATTAGAATCACCAGACTCTGAGTGTTTACTATTCAGAGGTGACGAACTGGACATAACAGTAAGCAAAAAGGAGACTTGACTATCTGTCGGTTCAGAGGTGACAAACTGGACATAACTGATTGAGAAGCCACCAAGCTCGAAATTTTGTCATTCAGAGGTGATAATCTAGACATGATGACAAAATGAAGGTGAATTCGATTTTAGGGACCCATCTATTCAGAGGTGATATACTGGATATGACAGACTATGACACACCAAACTCTAAATCTGCTGCCAGAGGTAGTTGTATTAATTTAGCACTAGCCCACTAGGGACTGCAAGGGTGAATTAGATCTGGGCACCCGTTGGTTCGAGGTAATATGGACATGACCAACTAAGAGACATCAAGCTCACAATTCACTATTGAGAGGTAGTCGTATTAACATGACAGCAAGAACTCCTGACCTTGATAGAGGGAAGGAGGACAAAGTTATGGACTTATCTGTTCAGAGGTGGTGAACTGGACATGACAGTTGAAGTACCATAAGAATGGAGATCTAGGTATCCGTCAGTTCAGAGGTAATATGGACATAACCGATGGGAATTGCTAGACTCAAAGCCTGGCCGTTCAAAGGTGGCGAACTGGACATAACGACTAAGGAATAGTCCCTACTGGACGAAAAGATGATACTTGGTTATCTGTCAGTTCAGAGGTAATATGAACATAACCGATTGAGAACTACCAAGTTAAGGATTTCTACCGTTCAAAGGTGACAAACTGGACATAACGGTAAAAGAAATAATCCCATCGGGGGAAAATAGGATCTGATCATAAACTCCATGGGCAAATTGATATCTCCTTTGGATGTTATTTGAAAGAAATTGTCAGAGGTATATTGTTAACGTGACAACTAAGAGAGTCCATTAGGGACTGAGTGGGAATAATAGACTTTGAAGAGAGTCTACTAGAAACTTGCCGGGGAGCTAAGAAATATAAATCTCATGAAAGATTATATGTCAGAGAACTCTGTGGGGATTTGTAAAGCAACTTGTCAGAGGTATGATGTTAACTTGACAAGGATTCATTTACTGTTAGATGTGTTTGAACATAATAGTAATTTGAGTGGACCTGTCATTCTATTGAAGAGAATGACAAGCAGAGTTTATTCACTGGGGAAATTGACCAAATTCGCAGGGATGGTGTTATCTACCGGGGAGTAGGCTAGAGTCTTACTATCCGAGATTTAATATTAACATGATAGGTTAGACTCGTCATTTCGCAAGGGATATGAATACCTTTCTATGTGGTCTTACCATTCCATAGATGGGAATTGGTAAGTGATTTTGGAGAGGGAATCAAATGGGAACATGTCCCTTAGGGTTTTTAGCAAACCTCAACTGTCAACGGATTTGATATGCCTTTACCAACTACCGTTTGAGTTGGGTTAGCCATGCTATTCCCCTCAGCATGATGAGTTGTCAAGGACTTATGTTGGGCTTAAAGGCTAACATTTCCCTCTATCCTTAGCCATTAGAGGCGTTGGATTATTTTGTTACTTGGAGTAACGTGATGCTTCCCCCTAGGTTTTCACTTGGTAAGTTGGGGATTAAAGGAATGAACATGAATTCCACGAGATCTTAATTTGAATGTTCATCATGGACTCTCTGTCAATCCTTATCTTGTTTCCATATTGGAAAGAAGGATGAGTCACGAGCCTTCTTCAATGAGTTCGGCTGATAAGTCATCAACTAAACTCCTTTGATCTTTCATTCGACCGGTTACCATGTTTTTGATATGAACGTACAAACAGTGAAAAGGTTCTGGAAGAGAATGCGTCACGAACCTTCTTTTGTCGTTTAGTCGAGCCTCGATCGATCGAACAGGGGTAGGGAGGTATGCCAGTGTTATTCATAGAAACGTTAAGCTAAATAAACCATCTGCCTGCAACTGTTGCTTAGACATGCTCAACTTCAAAATATGACCTATCTTCTAAGTTGGAGATAGGTACATGTTTTATAGTAGAGAAGAGTGATAAGGCTAAAACAACTTGATCCCTTGTTTTCTTCTTCAATGTCAAAGGCGTTCAATCAGCTCGATACTGGCCGACAGTGAATTCGTAACCTTGACTCTTCTTTGATAGAAACGGTGTTCGATCGGCTCGACACTAGTTTATGGTTGTATGATCTCGTTAGAGAAAGAGAGTAGCACTCTTTCTACATATCTTGAATCTGAAGGTCTTGATCAGAGGTGTAATGTTAACTTGATTATGAGAAGGATCTTATCAAGGATAATACTTCTTTAGGAACTTGTCGTTGATTGGCATCATGAGTAAGTCTTCATCTGAAGTCATAAGGCGATATGCTCCATTTGAATAGACTGTTTCTATCACAAACGGTCCTTCCCATTTAGGCTGAAATTTGCCTTTGGTTTTGTGCGTCATGATCATCGGTCGTCTGACGGCTAAAACCAAATCTCCTTTCTGGAAAATCCTTTACTTAACCTTCTTATTGAAGGCCTTTGAGATTCGTACTTGATACAACTCAATGTGTTATTGGGCTTGTAGCCGCTTCTCATCTAAGGCTTCGAGCTCTTGGCGATCATTATCCTCCTTTGTCATTCTAGTCATTAAAGCGACTCGTAATGACGGCATCTGGATTTCTAGCAGTATGACCGCTTCGACCCTATACCAGGGAAAAAGGTGTATTGCCTGTTGGGGTCCGAACTGTGGTTCGGTAGGCCAAAGATATTCACTAAGCTTCTCATTCCAATCTCGCTTATTTGATGAAATGAATTTTTGAGTAGCTTGATAATTATCTTGTTAAATGCTTCCGCCAAGCCATTAGCAGCAGGGTTATAAGCAGTTGATGCCCTATTCTAAATCCGGTACTTATCACAAAACCGGTAGAATACCTGGCTCACGAATTGGGGACCGTTATCATAGATGATCCGCCTAGAGAGACCAAATCGATGGATGACATGGTGTTTGATAAATTAACCACATTAGAAGTTTTAACTTCCGCAAGCAGTATACCCTCTGCCCACTTTGAAAAGTAATCGGTTATTGCCAAGATAAACCGTGACCTTTTGTTGAAGAGGGGCTGATCGGCCCTATGACATCAATTCCCCATGCTTCAAATGGCCATGAAGCAACGGTTGGATGGAGCAACTCTGAAGGCTAATGTATATGAAGTACCGCATGGATTTGGCAGGCTTTACACCTTCGTGCATATTGGACGACATCTGTTATCATGGTCGGCCAATAATATCCAAGCTTGTGTAATCGGTCCTTGAGTTTTGGACCTGGTGATGAGCTCCGCATATGCCGTCATGCGCTGCTTTAAGTACTTCTTGTGCCTCTGAATTAGAAAGGCAACGGAGGAGGATACCGTCATATGAGCGACGGTAGAGTGTCTTTACTATTGGATCATAGTAAAAATGAAGAGACCTTCGTCTGATAGATATCGCTTTTTTAGGGTCATCCGGCAATATATCATGCAAAGTATTGTCAATGGGGGAAATCGCCAATCTCTCGGTTTAAAATCTGTCGAGATGCTATGGACTTCCTTGATTTTTAACACATGTTTAGGACAAACAAGGTGTCGAGTAGCCACTTTAAGGTGATACATTGTGTCAATTGGTAAGGCTAACGTAGCGACTAGTGCAGCTAGAGCGTCGGCCTTAGTATTCTAAGATCGGGACACATGACTGATATAAAAGCCATCAAATGAGCTAGCCATTTTGGTGACTGTATGATAATAAGGTACCAAATCTCCGTGACGGACCTCATATTCTCCTTTAACCTGATTAATGATCAGTTTTGAATCACCATAGGCTTCAAGGTAGTGTACCCAATTTCATGAGCGAGCTGGAGGCCAATGAGTAGAGCATTGTATTCTGCCATATTGTTGGAACATGGTTCCATCAATGAAAACGCCCTAGGAAGGACATGGTTTTGTGGTAAGATAAATACAACCCCCACACCGACATGATCTTACCTTTAGAGCCTATTCGTGATGCTCCATCGAAGAACATCTGTCATACTTCATCCTCTGAAGTTATATTAGATTCGAAAATCTCATCTGGAATATTTTCATGAAGTTTTGAGCTTCCGGAACCGGATGAGCAGCCAAGAAATCTGCAAGCGCCTAGCCTTTAACCGCCTTCTGAGGAACAAAGAGCATGTCGTACTGAGACAGAAGGAGGGCCCACTTAGCTAATCTAGAATTCAGTGATCCTAGTTTTGTCCTGAGAAGACATAAAGGATTCACTTTAGAAATGACATGTATGGTTTGGCCGATTAAATAATGTCATGTTTTCTGAATAGCAAAGACAAGAGCTAAGCATTCCTTCTCAATAGGGTTATAGTGAGATTCTGCCCCTATCAGAGTCCTGTTCAGATAGTAAATGGCCTGTTCATGACCATTATCATCTTTTTGAGCATGCAGAGCACCGAGGGAATGGTCCATAGCTTTCACATAAAGTAGGAAAGGTTTTCGTGACGTGTGAGCCACTAAGACTGGAGGTTTAGTGAGGTATCTTTTGATATCCGCATAAGCTTCTTGACAGGCTTGATCCCATACAAAAAACACACCCTTTTTCATGAGTCGGGTGAACGGTTGACAGTGGCCTGAGAGATTTCCGATGAATATTCTGATATAAGTCAGTCTACCTTTCAGGCCCGTAAGTTCTTTGAGATTCTTAGGGGGATGCATGCCCTGAATGGCTTTGACTTTGTCTAGGTCAAGATGAATTCCCTTTGATGTAACAATGAATCCTAGGAATTTGTCACTCGAAACCCCTAAGAAGGATTTCGTCGGATTCATCTTCAGTCGATGAGCTCGCATTATGTCGAACATCATTCTCAAGTCACGAAGATGGTCATTCTTATCGCGACTTTTGACAGCAATGTCATCGACATAACATTCTACCGTCTTTCAGAGATGGTCACGGAAAATTATACTCATCGTTTGCTGATAAGTTGCTCTCTCATTCTTTAATCCGAAAGGCATCACGGTATAGCAATACACCCCCAATGGTTTCCGGAATGAAGTATGCTTCTCATCTCCTGGGTACATCTTAATTTGATTATACCCTGAGAAGCCGTCCATGAAAGACATTCTTTTGAATTCGCAGGTATTGTCAATCATGACAACGGTGATGGGCAATGGGAATTCGCCATTGGGACAGGCTGTATTGAGATCGCGATAATCAATACAGATTCGTATTTTTTTCATTCTTCTTGAGAACGGGAACAATGTTAGCAGTAACTTATAAAGATGGGTTTTGGTGATCTTGACTACCCAGGTTAACCTGGATCACCTGTCTTCAATAGGTGGTTCGTGTTGTTCAAATCGCTTTTCCCACTAAAATTCAATTGCTGAACCCACGGTTCAACATCAGTAGCTTCCGCTAGCTCCAATTGGCTACTTGAAGTCATATTAACAGTGAGATTATCGAATATCGTTCCCACACTGACACTCGACTCCCATTCGGAGGAAGAGGCAGAGCGTAATGGGATCGGTTTGTTATCTTTGGATTGAACCGTTGTAGGCAGTGGAGGTGTAACATATCCTAACCCCCTGCGTATTTTATCATAGTAATTTGCCGATTTCCCTTTTGGCACAAAATCACGCAGAAAACCACGTCGTCCTTTTCCAAAATTCAGACCATTCTCACGCTCCAGGCTGTATCCTATTTTTCTCATCATATGCTGTGTTGATCGTACATAATGGAAAAATTGTGGGGTCTCTGACTCTGAACTCGAATCTGTGACTGTAGACCTCTGCCGTTGGGCTTTACCGAATATTATTGGTAATTGACCCTTTTTTGACAGAGGAACCACTAAAATGGACCCTTCTATACATTCCACAGATGTACTTGATGTACTTGGTTTATGCAAGGGCATGTATAGAGAACTATTTGTAACAGATTCAATAGTTCGACATTTGCAGGATAATCAAAGGAAACATTGTCATTAATCACCCATTCGTCATCATCCTCAGAAGGAGTATTACATTCATGATTATTAAAACATGCTACAATTGGTTCACCGACCAAAGTAGCTGGCGTGTCTCCTTCAGACTCTAATTCGCCTCATTGCCACTATTATCGTTGTCAGGCGATGAATCTTTTGATGTTTCACTGGCTTCCTGATATAGGAGAGCATCAGTAAAGTAGTTTTTCACCCCTTTGAATGGTTGCTTCTCAGCAAAGACAGTTCGTACTGTTGCATCATTTTTAACATATTTGAAGTACTAGTGCAGAGTGGAGGGAACAATCCAGTTAGCGTGGATCCAGGGTCTTCCTAGTAACAAGTTGTATGACGTGTCAGCGTCAATGACATAGCATGTCACCTCTGATTTCAGGCTCCTGATTCGGCAACAGAGTCGAATCTTTCCAAGTGGATGACTACTCCCTGTATTAAAACCGTATATTGTTGTAGTGGTTACAGATAACCGATATAATAGTATGCCAGGAAGTAGAGGAGCCTTTTGGGTATGATGCTGAGTGCAGACCTGGATCAACATGTACCCTTTCAATGCATGTCGAACCGATGTATCCGATGTAGTATAAAGGTTGATCGTGCTTATGATCCTTGAGAAGCATATCCTCAGCTGTGAAAGTAATAGCAGGTACTTTCGATTGTACATGATGGCATTCAGAGCAAGAGGGCTGAGTGTCACCCCTAGGGATTTCTGCCATATATGTCAGAAATGATTCTTAGTTAGCCAGTGCATCCCTAAGTGCTTCTTTTGTCTCTTTGAGAGACGAAGGAGCTCGTGTATGGTGATACGAGCTGGGATATTAGCCAGCTGGGCCAATATGTCAAAGTGAAAAGGCATGTTAAGCCCTGGGCCTGAAGGCTTCTTCAGAAAATGGTCAAACCGGACTTCTTTCTGCTTCTCTTTTCCCGTCGTCAGGACCGGAGCTGGTGTGGGTATTTATATTGACGTCGTCTGCTGTTGTGTCTCGTCAGTAACTTTCTCATATTGTTTTAAGTATGATTTTTCAGATCGAGTGCCCGTCGGCTGAGGTACATCGGCTTGCATAGGGCAAGCGTACTTTTCCCCTTCAGAATCGCTAAGAAAAGCTGATGTGAGATTGCCATCATCCGGCAAGATAGAGATAACATTGCAAGATTTACCCTTTGACTTGGATTTCTTCGAATCTCGTTGTTCGTCTTGGGCAAGGTCTGGGTGTATCCACATGATTTCCCCTATTTCTAATGTCAAAGGAATAAGACCCTTACTCTCTTGAGTTTTGGCTGAAGGATGCTTTACTTCTAGCCGTGCTTTAGGGATTGGGAAGGTCCCATCAGGCACTGTGACTTTTGGGGTTTTCCCGAACTCGAGGGTCACCATGTTTGCAGTGACTTTCTTTTGTTCTGATTTCAGAGTCAGAACTCCGGCGTCGACTAAAGCTTGAATTTGTCCTTGAGGATAAAGCACTTATCAGTAGGATGATGAACCATTCTATGAAAGAGGCAATAGTTAGGATCGTTCGTGCGTCCCACTTCATTAGGGCGTCGAGCATCCGGCAGCTTTAATTTATTCCCTTTATAGAGTAAATGGAATATTGTGACCACCTGCTCGTCTTTGAAGGAGTACTGTTTCGGAGAAAACTTAAACTCCTGATTATTGAAGCTGCTCTTCTTGGCCTTTGAATGAACGTCCCCTTATAATTCAACGGACATAGTCTCTTTCCCTTTGGCTTGGGAGGATTGCGCCATGTCGCCGCGCCCCTTATTATTCATACCCCATTTGCCTTTAGGGGTAGATGGTTCAAATTTTTTAGCTCATTTTTCAGCTATCTCAGCTTGCTCAACTAGTTCCTTCCAGGTATGGTCTTTGACAGCCCCCATACGAATCTCCACTTGTCCAGGAAGTTATACCTGCATGTCTGCAAGAGCATGAGCAATGTCATCCCTGCTGGGCACATCAGAGACAAGTTTCTGAACCGCTCAATGTAGTCATGGACAGATTCGCCCTTCCTCTGTACGGTAGAGAGGAGTTTGTCCATGGTTACCTCAGTATCGTCCTCATAGAAACAAGAAAGAAATCGGGTCTCTAAGTCAATTCAGGAATTGATAGAGCCTGGAGGAAGGCTTCGGAATTAGTCGAATGCTACCTCTTCAGGGTGCTGATGAACATCTGGGCATGATTGCATCATTATCTATAACGTTACCGGTCTGAGACCGGAAGTAATAGATGTGCTGGTTTGACGAGTTCTTACCATCATACGTATGTAATGTTGGTGGCTTGAACTTTGATGGGTATGGTACTGAATCTGATTCAAAGGGTAAGGACAGACTGCCCCTACCTTCTTTAGTTCATCCTCCAGGTTAGGGATGAGATCTGAGCTTGGATGCCTTTAAGAACTTCAACATCCATATAAGAACTTTCCTTTGACTTCTCAGTCTTGAGTTGTTCATCGTTATGATGTTCCTCCTCATTCTGATCACTCCCGTATCATTGTTATTCCGGTTAATGAGGAGTTGGGCGAGCATCTATTGAATGTTATCTAAGGCTTCTTGCTGAGCCTTGGAGGTTTGCTCCTGAGCTTCCAACCGTCGACAGAGGTCATCATTATCATTATCAGCCATATTCACCGACACTCTATCTGTTCGTATCGAGCTGACTGTTGCCGAAGAAGCAAACCCACTATCTTCGTCCTCCTCATCGAACCATTGGGATGATCTTCTCATTAGTTTTGGTGAGGTTGCTGCAGTTGAGGAGGATGGCTGCTCATAACTGTAGGATATTGTGACCCTAGATCTGGTATTTCGGAAGACACCTTCTTCTTGCAACAAGACTTAGCCTAAGCCCGGACTATAGTCCAGATCTGGAGAACTGAAGGGAGGAGAATTAGCACCATGCAGCGCTCGTCTGCCCTTATGCGGTTTCTGTCCCCTTCTGATCATATTAACGGATGCAGATAGCAGATCTAGTAGATCTTATGATACGCTCCTTTTGCGATGCTTCACAGGAGCCTGCACCGATAGTCGATCAAAGACTGATTGTCAGTTTGGAGGAGTGGCGGGGATTGGTCCTAGTCGGCAATGGACTGAGTGGATCATCACCAACTGACATCCTACTTGTTGACAACAGGAGAGAGAAGTCTAGAGTAATTCCGACTTCCGTTTGCTTGCTAAGAATTCTCGCAAGTCAGATCTAGCCAAGCTTAAGCGACTTAGCGCAGAAACTCGGTAGATCGCACATTGATGCGCTCAGGTAATTTCGACACCACCTTCTTGCTTGCAAGCTTTGGAAGCGAAGCGCAGGATGATGCCTCGTTCTTCTCATCACCACAGAGGTGATTGGCACTAGGTAGTGCTTTAGCTCTAGCTTCACGGCTAAGAACTTTAGGATCACCCTTAGACGCTGAAGCTGCATAGCACCGCTATCAGCACCCATGGACGATCCCTTAGCTCTGCTATGAAGAGCGAACTTAACACTTGAGGAGTCGAGGAGCAAAGCACGCTGTGGTGCTTTGTTCGCCACCTTGTTGCAAAGGTGGTTAGCACTGCTAGGTGCTTTAGTTTCAGCCTGGTGGTTAGGCATTCCGCGCGTACCCTGAGGTACTGGCGCTGTGCTTGCTAAACCATCAGCAGCTTCACTCGTGGGAGCGAGGTTAGCGCAAGGAGTAACTGTTCCTAGATTAGGTGAAGGCAAAGTTGCCGCCCTAGCCTCACGGCTGATAGTCTCAGCGAAGCAGGCAGGCATTTTGCCTTTGTCTTCGCGTGATAGGCGAGCTTGTGGTGTAGCTGCGCCTGAAGCTTCACACGGAGCTTTCTATTTTAGCCTCCACATCTGCTTTGAAAGAGGAGATTTAGGTTCGCAGGGAACCTGGCTAGCCTCGCACGAGGCTGAGAGGAGTTGGAAGGAGGCTCGTTCGGTTACTTGCCCGGCTAGGGCTGGTTTTCTGCTCCAAAACCTTGGCCATCGAGACCTTCCTATGCTTCCATGTGTGGAGCACTAGACTACCTTCAGAGAGCAGTTCTTCAAATTTTCTTGGTCGAAATGAATGACCAAGTTTTCGAAAGTAACAGGCTTAGGATTCTGACCTTCGCATTGCAACACTGTCTCCTTGTTGCGCCAGAAAACTGATTTCCCTAGCGGAGTCGCCACCTTGTTTTCCATTGATTTGGGTAAGGGAATACTTACAAAAAAGTGTTCGAGGACCGAAATTATAAGTATTTCTTTACAGAAAGCAAAAGAAATTTACAAGTAGATCTCCTCTAAGATTTCTGAGAAAATGTGCCGGTAGGAATCTGATCAGCGCGCGATCACTTTATCCCTTTGACGATGCGATCGGTCAGATGATCGAACTGTCTCCTAATAGGACTCCCTTCTCTCTTGGTTCGGGGAATCGGCAAACAAAGGATTGGTAGAGCCCTCTTGCTAGGGATTCTACTTCTCGAGCTAATCTCCTCTCTATCCTTACCTGTCTCTCCTCTCCCCTCCGTGTGCTCCTGGTAGGCTATTTATAGGGAGAACAGGGGTATAATCGCCTTGAAAATCTGAAAACAGATTGAGTCAATCTGTTTTGTATCTAGAAAGTAGCCTCGCCGCGAGGCTAGAAACAGGTTCTGCGAAGCTAGGAATAGCATGTAGGGTTAATCCCTTGACCTGCTCTGCTAAATGAAAGATACTCCCTTGATCCTCTCCATTTAATTGAGAGATCTCCCCTGATCTTCTCACGTGTTTGGGAGAGTCAAAAGATCATGACAAGCAACTGCCAAATTCAATTTCAATCACAGTGATCTCATCTGGAGATTTGATTGGTCAAAGTGACCATAAAAGACCCGCCGCGGGGCTAATCCAATAACTCATAGCGGAGCTGAGGGAAGCTTCTAGTAAAGCTAGGAGTAAGCTCTCAGCGAAGCTATGAGTTGGCCTTTTGTAGCTCCGTAGAGCGTCTAACAAAGCTGCTAGCTAGCTTTTTGCGGAGTTATGGAAAACTCCAGGGCGAAGCTATAGGTTAGCCCATGGCAGAGCTATGATGGAATTCTTGTAGAGCTAAGCAAACTTAGCCTCTCGTGCGATTGCTCATCCCTTGGGCTCATGAGAGACTTAGTGTCTCTAGGCCTGCTTAGATCTCCTTCAAAGGCAACTTTGACTTACTATCTGCTTTACTGGATTAGTAATGTCCATGTTGCTGCCTTGCCTCTGGTCATCAGCTTATCTTTGATTTATCTTTTGTAGATGTCAATAAGTTAAACGTTGTTTAGACTGGCTGAAGATAAATGCAGGAGTCCATCTTTTTCGAGTGTCAACAGTCATAATCCACAATGAGAGATGCGATGCAAGCTTTTCATATCTATTTAAGTTACTAAAATTAGTTAAAATATTTCTTCTTTGTTTTGGAAAAGAAAATAAAAGAAAAGTATGTTTAGTTAGAAGAAAGAGGAGTTGAAAGAGAAAATGTAATGGAAGGGAGAAATGTTGATATTTTTAGTTGTTCTAAAAAGAAATTAAAAGGAAAGGAAATTTATAGCTTAACAACTACTAAATATTCCTAATATTGAACTTAACCTCTTTGAATGATTGTCGTACCTTGGTTCATTTGCGACGGTTTACCTTGAGTTGGCGACGATCAACGCATAGCCCATAACAGTTGTTCGAGTCCCGTCCACATCACACCATCAAACAAAGTAAGCATGAAATGATATAGATTGAGACTAAGAACCCATCGTCATGAGCTATCGGTGGTATTCGTAAGGCAAGGCTATTCTGATGCTATTTGACTCACTTGTATTGCAATACAAACAAGAAGAATAATACTAAAAGGTTAGTAGAAGATAGCCATAAAGAAGAACAACATAATACAAAGTAAAGTCAATTTAAAAGAAAAACAATAAAATAAATGAGAAAGGTTACATTAGCGTCACTCTCAATACAATTCTCTCTCTTTTTCCTATGAATCTCTTTATAATCTTAGCTATGCCAAAAAACAGAAAATTACATAGAAAGAAAAAGAAAAAGAAAATTAAAATTAAAACCTAAACTAAACTAAGAGTAAGATCCTAGCCTAAACTCTCTGCCATTTGCCTTCTGCTCTATGTTGTATTTATAGGAGAAATGGAGTGGGAAAATGCATTAGAAGATAATCACAAAAAACGCTGGCCCAACAGACTCCACTTGGCTGTTGGGCCAGATCCCAAGCGCGTGATTCCTCTTGTTCTGTTGCACTTTGATCTTCAGTTAGATTTTCCATTTGGCTTTGAAATCTTCAGAATATTTGCACCAATTCTCATTTATGAATTAAATCCATTTAAATCTGAATTTAAATGGATTTTTTGCTCATATCTTCTCCTTCTCCATTAAATAAAAAGAACATTTATATAGCATATTTTACTAAAAAATAAGTGTGGAAATATAATAATAAATATGCAAAATATGTGTACAATCATCAGCAATGACCACTACTTGGTAATATCTATGTGCTATTGGCCACTTGCAAGTTATTTGAATCTAATAATCTTTTTGAAATACCCCGTTCCCAGAATACGTACCCAGATGCGTGTCTCAATTTTTTACCCATATTATTCTATTTTTCTCACATTTATTATTTGGTATTTGGTCCGTATTCCGTGGACCCTGAGCCAAGCCCAAGCTCTAGAGTCCGGCTTATTTGTTTATTATTTTATTTTTATTTTTAATTTAATTTTTCTTTTCTTTTTCTTTTTCTTTCTTTTCTTTTCTTTCCCTTTATTTTCCATTTTCTTTTTTCTTTTTTTTTTTTCCTTTCTTTTTCTTTTTCTTTTTGCCTTCCACACCCTTCTCCTCTCTTCTCAATTTTTCTCCTCCTCTCATTTCCCTCCTACACTTTCTCTTATCCTCTTACTCTCCTCCTCTCTCTCCCCTCTCCCTTTCTCCCCTAAACCGATCACCCACACCACATACTCCTCCTTCTCGGCCAACCAACCACCACCAGCCAAGCCTACCACACCCGACCTCTTTCTCTCTCTCCTTTCCTCCACCGGTTAAGTTCACCACCACCATCTCCACCACTTCACCACATCACCTACATCACTCCTCACTATTACGTCACCTACCATCACCATCACTTCACTTCTCCCTCTCTTTATTCCTCTCACTTCTCCACCTCTGGTTGTCACCTAGACCGCCGTTGCCCCTCTTGGCTACGGTGCGTTACTCAACCGGCCAAACCCCCAGCCACCATACCACCTCCATGTCATCTTTCTCTTCTCTTTTTCTCTTTCTCTCTTCTTTCTGTCCCTTTGTCCCCTGGCCGCCGGTAACCGCGTCGGCCACCCCTCAGCCGCCCGCAACCCGAGGCTGTCAGCCCTCCTAGGACATCCCCTCTCTTCTTCTTTGTCCCTCTTTTTATCTTTTCTTCTCTCTCTACTTTCCCCCCTCTCTCTCATTCTCTGTTTCTCTTTCTTTCTTTCTTTCTCGCTCTCTCCGTTCTTCTCTCTCGGCCATCTCTCCCTCTCTCTCACACTCTCTTTCTCTTTCTTTCCACTTCCTTCTCTCTCACTCTCTGGTCCTCTCTCGTTCTCTTTCACTCTCTCGCTTTCTCTTTTTCTCACCTTTTCTATTTCTCTCTCCTACTCATGTCTCCCTCTCTTTCCCTCCCTTTCTCTCTCTCTCTCTCTCTCTCTCTCTCACATTCTATTTCTCTCTACCTTTCTCTCCGGTTCTCTCTCTATCTCTCTATATTGTCTTTCCCTCTCTGTCTTATGCACTCTCTCTCATACTCTCTCTTTAATTCTCTTACTTTCTCTCTCTCATTCACTCTCTTTATTTTTCTCTCCTCACACGTTACGCGCTTACTCCATTGGAGTTCCCCCAGACCACCATCTCGCCTCCGCGCAACTCTAAGCGAGTGCTCATTATGTGTTTATGCGTCTACTTTTATTTGTTCTGCAGATGTTGTTACTTGCTGGCGTGTACTTGTTATTTGCTTTGGTGAGTGCTCATTATGTGTTTATGCATTTACTTTTATTTGTTGTGCGGATATTGTTACTTGCTGTGTGTACCTGTTATTTGCTTAGGTGAGTGCTTTTGCTAGTGTTTGTATTTGCCTATACGAATGCTTGTTGCATGCTTGTGCGACTTAGCCTTCGGGCTCTCTTCAGCCTTCGGGCTTAGCCTCTAGTTTCTCTTCAGTCTTTAGGCTTAACTTTTAGGTTTTACTAGCTCCACCTCGTAGGCGAGCTCAGCGCTTTACTGCTAAATTTGTTCGAGTGTAGCTACGCCGCGTGTGTTAGCAAGCTATTTATATGCTTGCTTCGCCGTGTGCGTTTAGCTTTGCTGTGAGTAATCACACATGTGCGTTGTATGTTTTCATATCATATGTGTCACACTGCGACATTTTTATTTAAATAAAATTCTGCTATTAATGTATTTTTATATTTAATGGCGTGTAAGGTAATAAAGGAAGAAAAAAGACATAGACAGATTTATCAGATTAAATCTAAAAGTTCAAAAGAAAGCGAATCGATTCAAATTCAGAGGTTCTAAAGGCCATCTTATCTGAAGACCGGATATATTAGATGAGATAATATCATTCAAATTTAAAGGAAAAATGGATTAGAAGAAGACCCTGTCAGTTTCGCTGAGGACAAAGAGATAAATCGTCAAATCTATAGCTGAAATTTAAAATCCAAAGGATAAATAGATAGAGAGAAGATCAACGGATGAGATGAAGCAATTTAGATTCAGATTCAGATTGGATATATTTTAGTATTTGAATCATAATTTTTGCTACCAAAACTCAAATCTGATGATTCAAGATGATCCAGAAAGAAGACTTAAAATGCCACAACTCTTACGTTGATCACAGTTTCTAATTCTATCATTGGTAAGTTATATTCAGCAATCAACACACCAACAAGCTGCAGATCAGAATTGAATATCCATCAAATCAATTTTGGAGATAAAGGGAGGATTCAAATTCAGAATAATCAGCTCCCCCTATCTTTTGACTCATTTTTTATCCATTTCTATCCTATAAATACCCCATACATCAGAGGCAGAGGGACCGAAGACTAATTTAATTTTTCTCTTTATTTTTAAGGTTTAGGATCATTGTTAGATAGTTAATGAGAAGTTGTATCTCAGTTTTTTGGTTTGTAGTTCAGTCCAGAGACAAGTGAAAGAGAGAGAGAGGAAAGAGTGATTGTAATTTGAAGTTGAAGTGACATCAATAAAGAATCAAGATCTCTCTTCTTCTCTAATTCACGGGTATATTTCATTCCATTTACATATCTTGTTTTACATCAATAATGAGTAGCTAAGCGTTTTTTTTTGGGCTCACTAATCTATCTCTTTTACCCCTCTTCTCTTGATTGATTTTCATGAAAGCAACCCCACCTGAATCATTGATATGCCTAAGTCAAGCTCTGTTCTTGAAGGCACATGAAGATAGGTGTTAAACTTTAAACATTTATTTCAAAAACACAACTATTTATAAATCATTTTTACTCCATACTTGCTTCCTCACTTGATGGTTTAACATTCTATTTTTAACATTGTGTAAAGAAAAGTTTTCAGTCTTTGAAACAAAACCATCTTATTTGTTTTATTTGAACACTCAAACGAGACTTTGTGTTTTGCCTATGACTAGAGTGAGACATTAAAATTTTCTTGAGAAAATTAAATAATAGAGTTGAAGATTACGAGCCCGGATCTTTTTCATAATTTAAGTCACAACAAAATTACTCTTAAAGCATTTCTAAAAAGTCATCTTCTCCAAAACCTTCTCCAAATTTTTAAGTTTTCTTTAAATCACTTCTCTACTTTTCATTTTTTTTCAACTAAAATACACCAACACCAATCTTTGTTTTTAAAATGATACATCAAAATGCTTTCATCACATTCCTCCTGTGGACATGACCCTTTAGCCTAAAACTATACGGTAATTCTCACTGCATTTTCTTGCGATCAATTTTGAGCGTCGTTGCTGGGGAGGGAATGGTGTAATTATTTTTTAACAAGCTTGGTATTTTATTTTAGGGCCATAAAGAAATTAGATTTAGCACTCAAATATTGCATAAGAAGACTTGCTATTCTGTACCCCTACTCTAAAAGTAAGAAACAGAATTTCAAGAAATTGCAGCACAAAAGCTTGAAAATTTTTGGACTACTAAAAACTCTTTTTTGCAAGACATATTGCTTTGCAAAATATAGTTTTTTGTTGTGTCATTTCTGCTATATCTGATATCCACATACCTTATATTTAATCCAACAGTAATCTGATTGAATGCCAATACTTAAAAAAACGTTTAGACTTGCATTCTAGACATTTGTCTAATTACATTTTTTTTACAATTACTGTTGAAGAAAGCTGGAGACAAGTTACGTTTGCATAAAATCTAGCATAGGAACATTCTTGGGTGATATACTTGCTTTTTGATTGTTACTATTGCTTTTTACTTGCACACTTGCGTAATATATTTTAAGGGCAAAACCCAACACAAGATAAGGTGGGGGAGTCATTACCCTTCCTTAGCCCACAAACCATCTCCAAGCAAGCACAACCTAAGCCTAATTTAAAATCTAACAGACGTTAGCCTTAGGGACATATCAAACTCATTAGGAAATTATCCTACGGGGGAAGGTGTTAGTTTTTGACTCCTGCCAAATCAGTATCAAAAGACAGGGATTGAGGGCGAAACTCCGAAGGTTGGTGGTTTCGCTTAATTAGGCCCGTCACTTTTGCGCTAATACCTCCCACCAATCTTGCCCTGACCTGGCTGATTAGCTTGTGGTCAGAGTTTGCATTATACTGCCTGTGGACAATCAACCAGTTAGGAGTTGTCTAGGTTCAAGGTTTACCTTAGATTAGGCTTGGTTGCTTTTCCTCGTTAACTATTGGTAAACTTATTTTGGTAGTGTTTGTGTATGCGAGTGTGGTCGAGAGACCCAAATTCATATAGGTTAACTAGAAATATATCACCACCTAAGGTTGAACTAAAACCAGATCCGGTTAGGGCTCAACCGATATTATTGCAGGATAGGTTCTACCCTATGAGAACCTCACTTCCATCTTGCATCCAACTTTCATCGGTTGGTGAACATAACTTTGAGCTCAAACCTCAGTTCATTACACACTTTTATGGCTTAGAATCTGAAGATGCTTATTTTTTTATAAGAGAATTTGAGGAAGTATGCTTATTAATGAAAATCTCACACCTTATAGATGATGCTATTAGGTTAAGATTTGTACTATTTGCTCTTAAGGACTTAGCCAAGAAATGGCTTTACAGCTTAGTAACCTGCTCTATCACATCGTGGTACGATTTTATCAAGATTTTCTTGAAGAAATTCTATCAAATCCTTAAGACCGCTCTCATTAAAAAGAACATCATGCAGTTCAAGTAAGAACCTAGTGAATCATTTTGGAGGTACTTTGAACGCTTCAAAGACCTCCTTGTCCAATGTCCTGATCATGAAAAAGAGAAATAACGACAATGCTAAATTTTCTATGACGGTTTAAACTACTCAACCAAGACCCTCTTAGCCAAGGGAGATTCTTGCAAAAGGATAAAAATGAAGGATGAGATTTATATGAGAATCTAGCTGAAAAGACCATCCAATAGGAACCAACTAATAAAAACTCAAGGAATCCAAACTCTATCTCTTTAAAATGAGGTCTCCATTTAATTGAATCATCCATAGTTGCTGAGTCTAGAATAGTAAACCCAGTGAGAAGACTGAAAGTTTTAGAAACTAAGGAATCAAGTCTAGTCAACCAAGTCAACCAAACTAATTTCTAACTCCGGGCTGTACTAACTATTAAGCCATGAATCATGTGTTTGAGGAGTGTCATGTGTTCCAAGCTCAACAACAATTTTCTGAACCGATGAATGCAGCCTTTTCAAGACCCAACGATAATTCTTATGCTCAAACGTACAATCCTGGCTGGAGAAATCACCTAAATTTCTCATGGAGGCAAAACAACAATGACTACTCACAGTCAAACCATTCAAACCACTTCCAATATTCCAATAATTCTTTCAATTATCAACCCAACTTTTCAATTACCATCACAATTCTTCCAATCATCCACCTAATTTTTCAATATCAACAAAACTTTTCAACCAAGCTCCTCATTTTTCTTCCAAAATCCTCCACTTGAGAAGAGAATGGCTGATTTTGAGAAAAATATGTAAAGGTATATGAAGAACCAAGAGTCTCTCATGCAAACAGTACAAGGTTAGAGATTCAAATGAGCAAATTAGCCAATCTACAGAATGATAGACTAAAGGGTACCTTGCCCAGTCTGCCAGTAACGAATCCTAGGAATTCTCAACAAGCCCATTTGGCTGAGGATCAACCGTTGAATCAATGTAATAATGTTCATACATTGAGGTCGGGGAAAAACTTGATAATCAAGTGTCAACATTATCCAATTTCATTCAACACAACTACACACAAGCATCCACCTCATCTAGTCCCAATCCTGTCAAATCTGATGAATTTGAAAAGGATAAATCAACTAGTCAGGTGCACAACCCTATAGTAGCATTTTCTAATAGGCTGAAAAACAACAAGCAGAATCCATACGTGGATAAGATAATTGAGATCTTCAATCAAGTGAAGATAAATATGTCACTTCTTGATGCCTTCCAACAAGTCCCATCCTATACAAAATTTCTTAAAGACATGTGTACCAAGAAGAGAAAGACTATGTACCCAAGAAAGTCTTCTCAGCCACTAATATAAGTGAGCTACTGTCAGGTCATATCCCTGTCAAGTATAAGAATCTGGTTGTCCTACCATTGCCTGCACTATAGGACAAGCCGAGATTAGTCATGGACTTCTTGACTTGGGTATCAACAACTTAGGTTGGGCGATCTTAGTCCAACTGGAGTCACAATCTAACTGGCTAACCATTCAATAAAAGTTCTCAAGGGGAATTAATGATGTTCTTATTCGAGTCAGGGAGTTTATCTACCCTATTGATTTCATAATTCTTGAGACACAACCTGTGTCTAATCCTAGGGCATAAACTCTCGTTATCCTAGGGCACCCATTCCTTGCTACTGTCAACGCTATTATCAACTGTCAGAATGGGTCCATGAGGTTAACCTTTGGGGATATGACTAGAGAAGTTAATATTTTCAACCTAGAAAAGCAACCCAATGATGTTGAGGATCAAACATTTGAAGTCAACCTCATTGAGAACTTGACCAGTGAACATAGAGAAGAATTAGAATTAGAAACTGATTGTGACTTCTAGTTTGTGTCTGAAAACTTTAACCTTGATCAGATTGTTGAGTCTGCTGTGAATTGGGCCTCGAACCCTATTTCACCAAATATGGAGCTAATAAACTTGACTCCTTCTTCTAGTGAGCCTTCCTCTTCTTTAGAGTTGAAAGCTTGCCTGCGCATGTCGAGTACGTCTATCTAGGCGGCGAACAAGAGATCTTTTTTGTCATAATTGCCTCCTTTTAAATGACGGTGAAGAAGAGAATCTTAAAATAATTCTGAAACATAGAAAAGCCATTGGTTGGACTATGTCCGACATAAAGGGATTGAGTCCAGTCATAGTTCAACATCACATTCATCTCAATGAAGAAGCGACACTGAAAAGAGACCCGCAGCGTATGTTAAACCCTATAATGCAAGAGGATGTTCATACTGAAATTGTGAAACTCTTAGACTATTGGATAATCTATTCCATTTCTAATAACCAATGGGTCGGTCCTGCCCATGCTGTTCTGAAGAAATCCAGTTTCACTATGGTGGAAAATAAAGAGTTGGCCCAAACTCGTCGAGCTTGCAACGACTATAGGAAGCTTAATGCAGCAACTCATAAGGACCATTTCCCGCTTATTGATCAAATGCTTGAACGTTTAGCTGGCCACGAGTATTACTGTTTCTTGGATGATTACTCGAGGTATAATCAGATTCTCATTGCTCTGGAAGACCAAGAAAAGTCTACTTTCACATGTCCATTTGGGACATTTGCTTATCATCGATGCCTTTCGGCTTGTGCAATGCCCCAGCAATGTTTTAACATTATATGTTGAGTCTTTTCTGTGATATGGTAGAACGATTTCTAAAAATCTTCATGGATGATTTCTCCATTGATTGATGCTTAACCTGCACAAAAAATACAGAATTATAGAACTTAAGAAAGGAGATGTGCAAGTGCTCAATTCTTCCGCGATAGCAAGTGGCTATGCGGGTCGTGATCCACAAGGAGGGTTTTGCGATAGAAGCGTTTACGTTCTTTATTGAAATCGTTAAGAAAACAAAACAAAAGTTCTTCTTTGTTTCTTAAAAAGAAAGAGAAAAAGAGTTATGTTAAAGTTAGAAGAAAATGAGAGATGAAGAAGGTGAAGAAAAATCAGAAATGAAAGAAGCGACTATGTACAAATGAGTTTGGGAAAGAAGAGTGAAAACGATTTGGAAGAGGTGGTGATCTACATTAAAGAAATAAAAGAAAAGAAAGAAAGACAATTACTTACCTTCTTTTTACCAAAAGCTTACCTTGAGTTCTTCAGCGATGATTTTACTTTGAAGTGGAGGCATTCAGCGCATAGCCCATAAGATTAGATTTTTGTCTCTTTCACATTACATCATCAAGACTACTTCAAGTATGAAATGATACAGAGAGACTCACAATTCCATCGTCATGAGCTATCGGTGGCACTCGCAAAGGCTAGGCTCTTTCGATGCTTTTAGACTCACTTGGAAGACAGTTGTAAAAAGAAAAGTGAAGTAGAAAAGAAGAAGACGAAGAAAACTAAACAGAAGTACATACACAGAAAGAACAAAGATTCGATTTCATAACAATCAAAGAAAAGAAAGAAAACCTTACACCATTGTCACTATAGCTTCAGCTTCATTCTTGTTCTTCGATGAAAGTCTGATCTCCTCTTATTTACATAAATGAAAATTACAATTACATGAAAAAAAACAAAAACCTAAACTAAAGAAATGAAAAAGTAGTCTAAATCCTAACTCTGCATTGGCGTCTATTTTCAGCGCAAGGAATGCCCTTTTATAGGCATAACCCACACCTATAGGATCCCGGGAAGGTCGGGGGAGCAAACGCTCCCCCTAACTCCCCAACAATGCCGCAGAAACGCGGCTTTGGCCGCATTTCTGCGGCCAGGGTGTGGCCAGGTGGCCACACCCTTTTAGTGGGTCTCCCCGGTTTGACTTCCTGCTTTTATCTTCAGTTGGTTTCTTCGTTTGAGTCCTAGATTCTGACGAAATGGCCTTGGATTCTTGGCTTTAACCGATCAATTCTGAGAGGATTCTTCTCAACCAGTTTTCAACCTCTTGATTTTACCCTGATTCAGTGAGTGCGAATTAACTCTGATTTATTTCTGAATTTTGGTGGGCTTTGGGCTCATTTCTCTTCATCTCCTTAAAGATTGGGCCTGCAAATAAATTAAGCAATTAATTAGGACAATGCAGGCTTTTATTCTATAATAAGTATGGAAATATGATACTAAATATGCAACATTAGCGACCAATCACACCCCCATACCTATCTTTTGCTCGTCCTCGAGCAAAACAACTAAACTATACTAAGGATTATTAGACCACTTTCGTAGGTCGCGCGATTGCACTGAGTATGTGCAACAAGCCGTTAAACCTCTAGGTTCCCCCTAGAGGACGAGTTTTGTCTCGTGAGGGTTTTCAGCGGATTGCACCCACAAAATCCATAAATAAAGAGAAATAAAGAGTTAGTGTTTTCGAAAAGCATTTTGAAAGAGAAAAATATTTGAAATATGATTGTAAGATCTAAGCAATCTATAAATTATAGGAAAATCGAATTTTTCATTCCTAAACTTAATCTCTATTCAAAAATTTGTTATCAATCAAAGTAAGGAGTCAAATTGTACTTCTCATCTAGTCTATTACTTTACCCTAAGTCATATGCACCTTGTGAATGTGAAAATTTTGACTAAGGGTTCATTAACTCTAACTCTTATGCCTTATTTATATATATATATATATATATATATATATATATAATATATATATATATATATTTTGGTACTATTCCTTAGTTCTATTAGGCTTTCTAATCTGCCCATGTAACGAGCCTCTAATCGATGATTCGCAAACCAAACGGTCTTAGGGCACCGGGTGAGAAGACACCCCTAGGACTTAAGGACTCGAACAAACAAGGCCACAAAACTAAGGATTTTATTATATGAACCTCTTTTAAGCGTGAATACTTATGCTTTATTAGGCACAAATACCCAGCTTAATCAGAGGATTTTTCTTTCAAACTTATCTAATCATCTTTCGCATAAATACTAAGGCTTGCTTAGGCCAAAGCACCTAGCTAGTCAATGATTAGATTTGTTTGTATATATATATATATATATATATATATATATATATATATATATATATATATATTTATAACTTATCTAATCATCTTTTGCATAAATATTAAGGCTTGCTTAGGCCAAAGCACCTAGCTAGTCAATAATTAGACTTGTTTTTTTTTTTTATAAGGCATAAGAATCTTTGTTTTTGAACCCTAAGTGCATAAGTGTATGAAATGTGCATATTTCATCAAGGTAAAGATCAAGACCAAATTACTTTGACAAATTATCTTCCTAACTCTAAAAATCAAACAAATAATCTTATTTTGACCAAGTATAAGAAATCCTAATTTGGATTTTCCTATTCCTTAAATTAACTTAATTTCTTACAAAAATAAGTCAAAATATTGTTTCTATTTTCAAAAAGTTTTTAAAAGTAAAGAAAAATGTTAATTAATTTTTTTATTTTAAAGAAAAAGAAAAGTTATGTTAGACCCTCCCCCACACCTATTTCATGCATTGTCCTCAATGTATGAATTAATGCATAGATGCATGAAAAGAAGAAAGGGAAGGAAAATGGTTACCTTAAGGTGGTGGTTCCGGTGGTGGTCTGGTTGGTCCACGAAACGCGGCCCAATCAACTTTTCTTGGGTCTCGGAGGAACCCACCAGAAATTTCTCTAATATAACCCATTAAAAAGATGTATCCATAAAGGATCTTTATTAATATTTAACCCCATCTAATTTTCATATTCCATAACTAATTTCGGAGTCAAATTGTCAACCACCTCGTCCCAGAATGGAGTATAAAATGATAGAACGGTTGACTTGGGCTCAGGAAGGACAGGAACTAATACCGACTCAGGAAGGTGACTTAAGTCAAGTAAAGGTTTAGGAGTCGAAATTGGTTCAAGAAGCGGGTCCAAGTCAAGAAGTTGAAACTCAAGTTCACATGTATTTTCTAACAATGGGATGTGACCTAAAATATTACTCAAGTTTGGTAACACAACAGGAGTCAATATTGATTCAGAAAGTTGAACTGGATCACAGATTTGGGAATCTAGGTCACATATCTCATTGAGTTCAATATCAAAAATTGAGAACTTGCCAATTTGTCAATAGGATCTTCAAAAGTGTATAATTGGTCAAGTTCAATATGATCCTCAAAGATGGGTGATTCAATTTCATTATGAATTGGTACAGGATCCAATGTTGACTCCGAAAAAAGATTGAAGTCAAGTGAAGATACCGGAGTCATTATTGAATCAGGAAGAAGAATTGAATCACTAAGTTGGGGTTCAAGATCATATTCATTTTCAAGTTCTATTTCAGGAAAAGGAAAACTTGCTAAACTGTCAATATCTTTTTTAAATTTGGAGTTTGGGCAAGTTCAAATGGTTGTTCTGAAATGGAATCTTGATTTTCAAAACTACATGACTCTTCGGCTCTAACAGAATGGTTAGTGACATCAGAACTGGTCCAACGGTGAGAACGTAGAGATTCGACCATCATATCTATGTCACGATTACGAGTGTTTTGAGCTTGAGTCATGGCTTCAAGCATCTTTTCATAGTTGATAGGTTCATTGTTTTGATGAAAAGATGAAGAATTGTCTTGGAAGTGATAGTGAAATTGTGAGTCCATTAGATTTTGGATTTGTGTTTGGACTCAGGCATACTCATTTCCAAAATTGATGGTTTCCTATTTTGGACGGGTGGAACTGAGTATGACTCTTGAAAATATTGTGGACTAGGTGGAGAAGGAGGACAAGTTGGTTGATAATTATGCTCGGGGAGGTAAATCCCCACTGACTCAGTGAAGAGTTGAAATTATTATGGACATTATAGTTATTAGATGGGGGACATGGGTTATATTGATTCAGATAAGACCAATCCGGCACACTAGGTTGGTTAAAGTCATGATATGCCGGGTTGGTAATATCCGAAAATGAACTCGGTGTATAATATGGATTATTATTAAAGTTGAAAAAAATTATTATTATAAGCCATATCACACAATAGAATACACACAAAAAAGAAAGAAAAGCAAACAAATAAACAAACAAGAAAGAAAAAATTCTAACCTAAGTTAGGGTAGACCTAGACCTAGACGACTCCTAACTGGTTAGACTGTCCACGGGAGGTTTAATGTAGACTTTGACCACAAGCTAATCAGCCAGGTCATGGTAAGATTGGTGGGAGGTTTTCCGTCAAAGACTTTTCTTAATTAAATAACCACCAATCTTCGAGCTTTCGGCCCTTAATCCCTTTCCTAGACACTGATATGGCAAGAGTTAAGTTCCAACACTTTCCCCCTTAGGATAATCTCCTAATTGAGTCCGAGATGTCCCTAGGGCCAACGTCTACTCATTTTAAGTTAGTCTTGGGTTAGTGAGTGCTTGGATTCTGATTTTTGGGCTAAGGAAGGGTGATTAAATCCCCACCTTATCTTGTTGTTGGGTTGGTGCCCATAAAATCAATTAGTGCAAGTGTACAAGATATGTAAGATTCACTCAAAGCGATATAAATCAACCAAGAAGTGAGTCCTATGCTAAATGCAATGTATACGTACCTTGCTCCAGCACTCTTCAACAGTAAAATAAAGGAATTGAAAAGACACGTGCCTAAGATGCAAACGTCTAATCATTTTTTTTAACTTTTTCAACAACTTTTTACTGTTGGTTTATTAGCAGGTTTATGATGATGGCATATAAGAAATAAAGATGTAGCAAGCTATGTTTTTGGCAAAGTAAGCAACCCTGCACAAAATCTATTAGTAGTCAACTCTTCTTTGCCGCAGATCCGCGGCTTTGGCCGCGCAAACGTGACAAATCAGAGGGCCCTTGGTCTCTGCTTTCTACAGCAGAGGCCCAAGACCACTTGTATGTCATTGCAACCTTAATTTCCTGCTTTTCTTGCCCTATAGCCTGCAACAGAGAAGAAAATTCGTTTTAGTTCTAAAAAAAAAATTTCAATAAAAAATTCAGATTTCAATAAAAACACGTTACCCTCCCCGGCAACGGCGCCAAAATTTGATTGAGGCTAAACCTACACAAAAAATACGGAATTATAGAACTTAAGAAAGGAGATGTGCAAGTGCTCAATTCTTCCGCGATAGCAAGTGGCTATGCGGGTCGTGATCCACAAGGAGGGTTTTGCGATAGAAGCGTTTACTTTCTTTATTGAAATCGTTGAGAAAACAAAACGAAAGTTCTTCTTTGTTTCTTAAAAGAAAAGAGAAAAAGAGTTATGTTAAAGTTAGAAGAAAATGAGAGATGAAGAAGGTGAAGAAAAATCAGAAAATGAAAGAAGCGACTATGTACAAATGAGTTTGGGAAGAAGAGTGAAAATGATTTGGAAGAGGTGGTGATCTACATTAAAGAAATAAAAGAAAAGAAAGAAAGACAATTACTTACCTTCTTTTTACCAAAAGCTTACCTTGAGTTCTTCAGCGACGATTTTACCTTGAAGTGGAGGCATTCAGCGCATAGCCCATAAGATTAGATTTTTGCTCTCTTCCACATTACATCATCAAGACTACTTCAAGTATGAAATGATACAGAGAGACTCACAATTCCATCGTCATGAGCTATCGGTGGCACTCGCAAAGGTAAGGCTCTTTCGATGCTTTTAGACTCACTTGGAAGACAGTTGTAAAAAGAAAAGTGAAGTAGAAAAGAAGAAGACGAAGAAAACTAAACAGAAGTACATACACAGAAAGAACAAAGATTCGATTTCATAACAATCAAAGAAAAGAAAGAAAACCTTACACCATTGTCACTATAGCTCCAGCTTCATTCTTGTTCTTCGATGAAAGTCTGATCTCCTCTTATTTACATAAATGAAAATTACAATTACATGAAAAAGAAAAACAAAAACCTAAACTAAAGAAATGGAAAACTAGTCTAAATCCTAACTCTGCATTGGCGTTTATTTTTCAGCGCAAGGAATGCCCTTTTATAGGCATAACCCACACCTATAGGATCCCGGGAGGTCGGGGGAGCAAACGCTCCCCCTAACTCCCCACAATGCTGCGGAAGCGCGGCTTTGGCCGCGTTTCCGTGGCCAGGGTGTGGCCAGGTGGCCACACCCTGTTGGTGGGTCTCCCCGGTTTGACTTCCTGCTTTTATCTTCAGTTGGTTTCTTCATTTGAGTCCTGGATTCTGACGAAATGGCCTTGGATTCTTGACTTTAACCGATCGATTCTGAGAGGATTCTTCTCAACCAGTTTTCAGCCTCTTGATTTTGCCCTGATTCAGTGAGTACGAATTAACTCTGATTTATTTCTGAATTTTGGTGGGCTTTGGGCTCATTTCTCTTCCTCTCCTTAAAGATTGGGCCTGCAAATAAATTAAGCAATTAATTAGGACAATGCAGGCTTTTATTCTATAATAAGTATGGAAATATGATACTAAATATGCAACATTAGCGACCAATCATCCATCTACGGAGATAAATTCACTCAATGTCTTCACCATCTAGAACTTGTCCTCCAATATTGTGCTGAGAAAAATCTGATACTTAATTAGGAGAAATATCACTTCATGGTAAAACATGAAATTGTCTTGGGTCATGAATCTCTAAGAAAGGAGTTGAAGTGGATAAAGAAAAGATTGAGGTTATAGCTAAGCTTCCCATGCCCAAATGCGTGAAGGATATTCAATCCTTCTTAAGACACGCCGATTTCTATCGTAGATTTATCAAGGATTTTAGCAAGATTGCTAGACCCTTGACTAATCTTTTAGCTAAAGATGTGTCCTTCACTTTGATAATGAATGTATAAATTCTTGGGAGACACTTAAGAAAGAGCTTATTTTTGCATCAATCATATCTGCACTGGATTGGTCTAAGCCGTTCGAAATCATATGCGACGCTTCTGATTTTGCCATAGGCGCTATCCTAGGACAGCGCATTGATAACAAGTAGTACGTGATTTACTATTCTAATAGGACTCTCAATGATGCTCAAATGAACTATACTACAACCGAGAAGGAATTCTTGGCAGTAGTGTTTGCTTTAGAGAAATTTTGTCCTCACCTTCTAGGGTCCAAAACCACAATTTTCACTGATCATTCTACGCTAAGATACCTTATGATGAAGAAGAATGCCAAGGCCCGAATTATTTGTTGGATCCTCCTTCTTCAAGAATTTGATCTCGAGATAGGAGATAAGAAAGGCGTAGAAAATGTCATTGTTGACCATCTCTCGCGTATTCTAAACTCTCCATGCAACGAATTGCCCATAAATGATGACTCTTTCGATGAAAAACTCTTAGCTGTTTTTAGGGAACCTTAGTTTGCTGATATAGTGAATTACTTAATCACAAATCAAACTCCTTTTCATTAGTCTAAAAATGATGTATACCGGTTCTTATCTCAAACCTGGTATTTCTTTTAAAAGGAACCGTCTCTTTTTAAGTATTGTTCTAACCAAATCATTAAGAGATGCATTCTTGATGAGAAATTAAGAGTGTTTTGTCCTTCTGTCATGAGTTTGCATGCGGTGGACACTTTGGTCCCCGCAAGACTGCTGAAAAGGTGCTATAAAATGGGTTCTATTGGCCAAATTTATTCAAAGATGCTTATGAATTTTTCAAGACGTGCTTTAAATGCCAAATGATAGGAAGGATCTTGAAACGAGATATGATGCCCCTCAACCCAATTCTAAAAATAGAACTCTTTGATGTTTGGGGAATCGACTTTGTGGGTCCATTTTCTAATTCGTTTGGAAACCAATAAATATTGATTGTTGTGGACTATGTGTCCAAGTGGTTGAAGCCATTCCAAGTAAAACTAATGATAACAAAGTTGTCATAAAGTTTTTGAAAGAGAACATTTTCTAGCGCTTCGGAATCCCTCGTGCTATCATCAGTGATGATGGTACTCATTTTTTCAATAGATTCTTTGAAGCACTTTTGCGAAAGTATGCTATAGCTCACAAGTTATTCACACCTTATCATCCTCAAATTAGTGGGCAGGTGGAGGTCTCCAATAGACAAATCAAGCTTATTTTAGAGAAGACTACCAAAACTGGAAAGATTGATCCACCAAACTTGTAGATGTCCTATGGGCTTACATGACCGCTTTCAAGACGATTTTAGGAATGTCTTCTTATAAATTAGTCTTTGGGAAGGCTTACCACTTACGTCTTGAGTTGGAGCATCGGGCCTTATGGACAATAAAGCAGCTAAATTTTGATTTGAACAAGGCTGGTGATCTTCAAAATTTTCAAATTTTCAAATTAGAGGAGTTGAGAAATGAGGCCTATGAAAATGCAAAGATCACAAAAGAGAGAGTTAAGATTTTTCATGATAAACATATCATAAGGAAAACATTTGTCCCTGGACAAAAAGTATTACTCTATAATTCTAGCCTTTATCTTTTTTCAGGAAAGCTAAAATCAAGATGGATGGGGCTATTCGTTGTTAAATCCATGTTTTTACACGGTGCTGTAGAGATCAGTGACACCAAGAATGAAAATGATTTTAAAGTAAATGGTCAACACCTTAAACCTTTCTTGAAATTGTTGCCAGTAAATGAAACAACTATGAGTCTTTTGACCCAGTGTATCGGTAACTTTACCTCTTTTACATTTCATTTCATGCATCTATAAATTTCTTTCATACATTGGGGACAATGCATGTGATAGGTATGGGGGAGGGTTATAACATGATTAACATAACTTTAAAAAAATTTAATATATATATATATACCTTTTTGAAAAAAAGAACAATATTTTGACTTTATTTTTCTAAGAAATTAAGTCAATTTTAAGGAATAGGAGAATCATAATTAGGATTTCTTATACTTGGTCAAATTAAAATGACTTATTTGATTTATAGGGTTAGGAAGAAAATTTGAAAAAGTAATTTACTCTTGATCTTTACCTTGATAAAATATGCACACTTTATACAATTACACACTTAGGATTCAAAAAATAAAGATTCTTATGCCTTATATAAAAAGAGAAAAAAGGGGATATATATATATATATATATATATATATATATATATATATATATATATATCCTCTGATTAAGCTGGGTACTTGTGCCTCATAAAGCATATATATTCACGACTAAAGGGGTACATTTTATAAATAAACATCCTTAGTTTTGTGGCCTTGTTTGCTCGAGTGCTTAAGTTCTTGGGTATTTTCTTACCCAGTGACCTAAGACTCTCCGATTTGGGTGTCACCAACTAAAAGCTTGTTACATGGGTAGATTAGAAAGCCTAATAGAACTAAGGAATAATACCACTAAAAATATAAACAAATAAGGCATAAGAGTTAAAGTTAAAAACCCTTAGTCAAATTTTCACGATCACAAAGGTGCATATGACTTAAGGTAAAGTAATATACTAGATGAGAAATACAATTTGACTCCTTACTTTGATTGATAACAAGTTTTTGAATAGAGACTAAGGTTAGAAATGAAAATTTCGATTTTCCTATAACTTATAAATTACTTGAACTCTTATCATAATACTTTAAATATTTTTTCTCTTTTTTAAAATTCTTTTAAAAAATACTAACACTTTGTTTCTCTTTCTTTGAGATTTTGTAGGTGTAATCCACTGAAAACCCTCACGAGACAAAACTCGTCCTCTAGGGGTAACCTAGAAGTTTAACGACTTGTTGCACATACTCAGCGCAATCGCGTGACCTGCGAAAATAGTCTAATAAATTCTTAGGTTTAGTTTTGATTTTTTTCTCGAGGATGAGTAAAAAATAGGTGTGGGGGTATGATCACACACGTGCGTTGCATGTTTTCATATCATATGTATCACACTGTTGCATTTTTATTTAAATAAAACTACGCTATTAATGTATTTTCATGTTTAATGGCGTGTAAAGTAATCAAGAAAGAAAAAAGAGATAAATAGATTTATCCAATTAAATCTAAATGTTCAAAAGAAAGGGAATCGATTCAAATTCAGAGGTTCTAAAGCCATCTTATCTGAAGACCGAGTATATCAGATGAGATAATATCATTTAAATTCAATAAAAAAAATGGATTAGAAGAAGACCCTATCAGTTTTACTGAGGATAAAGTGATAAATCATCAAATCTAAAGCTGAAATTTAAAATCCAAAAGGATAAATGAATAGAGAGAAGATCAACAGATGAGATGAAGTAATTTAGACTCGAATTCAAACTGGATATATTTTAGTATTTGAATCATAACTTTCACTACCGAAATTCAAATCTGATGATTCAAGATGATTCGGAAAGAAGACGTAAAGGGATATAACTCTTATGTTGATCACAGTTTCTAATTTTATCATTTAATAAGTTATATTCAGTAATCAACATGCCAATAAGCTGTAGATCAGAATTGAATTATCCACATCATATCAAGTTTGGAAATAAGGGGAGGATTCAAATTTAAAAATAGCAAGCTCCCTCTATCTTTGACTCGTTTCCTTATCCATTTCTATCATATAAATACCCCACACACCAGAGGCAGAGGGACCGAAGACTGGTTTAAATTTTTCTTTTTATTTTTAAGATTTAGAATCATTATTAGATAGTCAATGAGAAGTTATATCTCAGTTTTTAATTTGTAGTTCAATTCAGAGACAAGTGAGAGAGGGAGAAATAGTGATTGTAATCTGAAGTTGAAGTGACATCAATAAAGAATCACGATCTCTCTTCTTCTCCAATTCATGGGTATTTTTCATTCCATTTACATGTCTTGTTTACATCAATCATGAGTAGCTAAGCGTTTTTCTGGGCTTGCTAATCTATCTCTTCTATCTCTCTTTCTTGATTGGTTTTTATGAAAGCAATCCCACTTGAATCATTAGTATGCCTAAATCAAGCTCTGTTCATGAAGGCACATGAGGATGGGTGTTAAGCCTTAAACATTTATTTCAAAAACGCAACTATTTCTAAATCATTTTTATTCTATACTTGCTTCCTTGCTTGATGGTTTAACATTCTATTTTTAATATTGTGTAAAGAAAAGTTTTTAGTCTTTGAAACAAAACCATCTTATTTGTTTTATTTGAACACTCAAGGGAGACTTTGTATTTTGCCTATGATTAAAACTTTCAAATAATTGAGTTGAAGATTAACGAGCCCGGATCTTTTCTATAATTTAAATCACCACAAATCACTCTCAAAACATTTTCTAAAAAGTCATGTTCTCCAAAACCTTCTCCAAATTTTCAAGTTTTCTTTAAATTACTTCTCTATTCACCATTTTCTTTTCAACTAAAAAACACCAGTACCAATATTTGTTTTTAAATGATGCATCGAAATGCTTTCATTGCATTTCTCCTCGGAGACACAACCCGTTAGCCCAAAACTACACGGTAATTCTCACTGCATTTTCTTGCATTTAGCGAGTATGGCTTCATCGCGTGTGTTAGCAAAAGCATTCATGTGCTAGCTTCACCGTGTAGGTTTAGTTTCGCCGTGAGCATGGATTCGCCGTGTGCATTATTAAGTATTCATATGCTAGCTTCCCCGCGAGCATTAGCCTCGTCGAATGTGTTTGCGTCTACTGTTGCATGCTAACTTCGCTCTAGCTTTGCTTAGCTCCGCCTAGCATTTAATAATTAATTATTATTCTTATGATCGTTGTGAAGAGTTCAAATGTTTACATGTACCATTTTTCTGTACTGTGTTGGGCATGATGTGGTGGTCCTGTATTTACACGTATTATGTACTTCACCCAGTAAGGTGGCACCTGACTAGTTAATTCTCTGACACATGATTATCACCTTTACGGGGACTTAACATCATTATTATATTGCTCAACCAGTGATTCTGTACTCCTATATCAAGCATGTTCCTCCTATTATAATATTTATGTTAATCCCCGTAACCCGATCATCATGGACATTAATCTGTAATAATCTAAAACTTGCATTGGGATGAGGAAAACTGATGGATATCAATATGTGTTCGTGTTTACAATGGTAATTATTGCGTAACTGAAATCGGTTCTACCTGAGTGCCCCTAGATGTTCTGTGGGGGTGTACTGGCTCTCCTACTCAAACTGATTATTCTTTGTTGGGTGTAATATAATTCTCATTGGCCTAGCGGCAGGTTGCGACTCAGTACTGAAACATCCTGGGCCATTGTCCCAGGTATATATGGAGCCCATTGTAAACATAGTTCGCTGATAACTTTATCAGTTTCCAATAACCAATCTCATCTTACTCATAAGTGGATGTATGTATGCTAGGGCGCCGGGACACATACCAAAACACATGAGTCAGACGAGTCTTAATAATAATATAATAATTGAATTTCATTTATTTGTTTAATACTGGTTTCATGTTACACTGTTATTTTATGCGCTTGTATCATCATTGCATGAATATACCAGATTATGTGACATGACTATTCCTGGAATGTATACTACCACCGTGCTTTCGCACTCTGATTCTTGCATTGTACTGATGCTTAGCATACATATGCGAGCATATTTTTTGCCCTGCATATATACGTCACAGTAGGGTCTTCATACCTGCCGGTGCGGGGCGTTACAGGATGGTATCAGATCCTAGCCTCTCACAAATTCAGCACATTCAGACGGCATATTAATGAAAGATTAATTTGCAACTGAAGTGCATGAGACATGGTTATACAATCCAACTGCAAGTATAAAGTTATATATTCCTTCCTGATAATCCTTCTCTTGAATCCCGAAACCCTTCAATCTTTTCACTTTCAGTTTCCCATTCTCTTTGGACCAACTCAGATATGGAAAGACACGAAAATCATAATGGTCCTGACATATCTCGTAATGATTCTAGACATGATAGGGATACTCCAGGGCATGGTTGAAAGTCGACAGCGGCAACTAAAGATATGCTCCTACGTTCTCGCCATGGCCCATGACGTAGAACGGGGACTGAAGAAGAAAGACAAGATACAAATACAGAACAAGGTAGTTAAGCAGCCATTTCAACAGGTGGACATAGGAAATACAGTCAAATCTATCAGTACCCCACAGGCCAAGCGACCATTCCAACTTCTCCCTCAACAGGCAGTATGCAGGTATTGTCAGAAGCCCGGACACATACAACGCAATTGCCAAAGAGCAAATGACTTGTGTTTGGTATGTGAGTCCGGCAATCACTCGATAGGTTATTGTCCGTTTAAGTGGACAGGGAATACGCACCAGCATGACGAACACTTTCAACATCATCAGTGAGAAGTAACCCAAGACCTACTAGCGGAGGAGCTCCGCTACCCTCCCAGCAGCATACATTTAGTCAGGTCCACGAACGCAGAAAAGTTGAAGTAAATGACAGAAAAGGTTAAGCTTACAATTTGATCACAGAGGAAGCTGAGGCATTAGACACAGTAGTGGTAGGACCTGGTGCCCAATACTCAAAGCACGAACCCTGAAGATGTCACCATGACCATTATCCCTGATTTTTCGTATCTTGAGTTGGTAACCTTTCCATATCACTTTCCCTTTATCATATTGTCATCATCAACCCTGACTTTTTCGTGTCTGGCGTCAAGCTTGACCTTTTAGTGTTCGTCTTCTTCAAAATTTCAAGAACGAATTTTTCTGTAAGGTAGGTAGATTGTAATACCACGTTCCAAAAATACGTACCCAGATGTGCGTCCCAATTTTTTGCCCGTGTTGTTCTATTTTCCCGCATTATTGTTTGGTACTTAGCCCATATTCTGTGGACCCTGAGTCCAGCCAAAGCCCTAGAGCCCGGCTCATTTGTTTATTATTTTATTTTTATTTTCCTTTCCTTTCTTTTTTCCACTTTATTTCCTTTTTTCTTTCTTTTCTTCCTTTTCTTTTTCCTTTATTTTTCTTTTTCTTTTTCCTTTCACACCCTTCTCCTCTCTTCTCCTCTCTTCTACATTTTTTCCTCCTCTCGTTTCCCTCCCACATACTTTCTCTAATCCTCCCACTCTTCTCCTCTCTCTCCTCTCCCTTCTCCCTGAAACCGGCTACCTACACCACCTACTCCTCCCCGGCCAGCCAACCACCACTGGCTAAGCCCACTAAGCCCCAGCTTCTCCCTCTTCTTCTCAACAGGCCAAGTTCATCACCACCATTTCTACCACCGCCTCCACCACTTCACCATATCACCTCCACCACTCTATTACCATTACATCACCATATGACCACCATCACCTCACTTCTCCTCCTCTCCTTCTTCCACTTCTCTACTATGGCTGTACCCAGACTGTCGTCGCCCCCTCTTGGCCCCTGGCGCGCCACCCAGCCGGCCAAGTCCCCAGCCACCTCACCACCTCCCCCTTCTTCTTCTCTTCTCTCTTTTCTCTCTTCTTTCTCTCCCTCTCCCTCTGGTCCCCTGGCTGTCGGAGGTTGCGCCAGCCTCTCCTCAGCCACGTATAGCCCCAGGGCCGCTAGCCCTCCCCGGGCATCCTCATTCCCTCCTCTGTCTCTCTCTTCTCTTCTCCCTATCTCTCACTGTCCCTTCTCTCTCATTCTCTTCTCTCTTTCTTTCTCTCTTTCTGCCTTTTCTATCTCCCTCCCCTCTTTCTCTCATAATCTCTTTCTCTTTCTCTCTTTCCGCTTCTTTCTCTCTTTGTTTTCTCTCTCACTCTCTAATCTTTTCTCTTTCTCTTTCACTCTTTCTCTCTGTCTCTCATTCTCTCATACTCTCTCTCTCTCTCTCTCTCTCTCTCTCTCTCTCTTCCTCTCTCTTTTTCTCTTTCTCTCTTTCTCTTTCATGTCTCCCTCTCTTTCCTTCTCTCTTTCTTTTTCTCTCTCTCGCATTCTGTTTCTCTCTCTATCTTCCTCTCTGGTTTCTCTATCTCTTCATATCTTCTATCTCTCTCTGTCTCATGCACTTTCCCTCCCTCACACTCTCTCTTTCATGCTCTCTTCCATTCTCATTCACTTTCCTTGTTTCTCTCTCATTGTATGTTACGTGCTAACTCCATTAGAGTTCCTCCAGATGCCACTGTCTTGCCTTCGGACAACCCTACACAAGTGCTCGTTATGTGTTTATGCGTGTACTTTTATTTGTTGTGCGAATGTTGTTACTTGCTAGCGTGTGCCTGTTAGTTGCTGAGAGATTGTGCTAGTGTTTGTTATTTGGCTATATGAATGCTTGTTGCATGCTTGTATAAGTGCCTTCACTTGTTTTCAGCCTTCGGGCTTAGCCTTCAGGCTCTCTTCAACCTTTGGGCTTAGCCTCCGAGCTCTCTTTAATTTTCGGGCTTAACTTTTAGGTTTTACTAGCTTTGCCTAATAGGCGAGCTTAGCGCTCAGCACTTTACAGCTAAATTCGCCCGAGCGTAACTACACCGCGTGTATTAGCAAGGCATTTATATGCTTACTTCGCCGTGTGCATTTAGCTTCGCCGCGAGCATGGCTTCATCGCATGTGTTAACAAAAGCATTCATACGCTAGCTTCTCTGTGTGCATTTAGCTTCACCGTGAGCGTGGATTCATCGTGTGCATTAGTAAGCGTTCATACGTTAGCTTTGCTATGAGCGTTAACCTCATCGAGCATGTTAGCGTCTAGTGTTGCACGCTAAGTTCGCTCCACCTTTGCTTAGCTCCGCCTAGCTATTTAATAATTAATTATTATTGTTATAATGGCTGTGAAAAGTTTGAAATATTTACCTGTACTATTTTCTTATATTATGTTGGGTATGATGTTGTGATCCTGTATTTACACACACTATTACTTCAACAAGTACCGTGGCACCTAACCGGATAATTACTTGACAAATGATTATCACCTTTACAGAGACTTAACACTATTATCATGTTACTCAACCAGAGATCATGTACTCATGTATCAAGCATATTCCTTCTGTTATAATGTTTATGTTAATCCCCGCAAACTGATCATCATGGACATTAATTTGTAATAATCGGACAAGTTACACCGGGATCGGGGAACTAATAGATATCAATATGTGTACGTCTTTACAATGGCAAAATGTTACGCAGCTGAAACTTTGGTTCTACCTGAGGGCCACGAGGTGTTCCGTGAGGTGTACTGGCACCCCTACTTAAACAGATTATTCTTTGTTGGGTGTAATATAATTCTCATTTGCCCAATGGCAGGTCCTGGCTCCGTATTGGACATCCTGGGCCATTGTCTCAAGTATGTATGGGGCTCATTGTAAACTAGTTCATTAATAACCATATCAGTTTTCAATAATCAATCTCATCTTACTCATAAGTGGATGTATGTGTGCTAGAACGCCAGGATAAATACAAAACATATGAGTCGGATGAGTCTTAATAATAATATAATAATCAAATTCCAATTATTGACTTAATACTGATTTCATGTTATACTGTTATTTCATACTTGTATCACCGTTGCACGAATATATCCGATTATGTGACATGATTGTTATTGTATCACTGACATTAATATAACGCTCCTGTTACTTGGACTTACTCGATACCGACATATAATGTGTAGAATTTAGTGCCACACCACACATGTGGCAGAGGCCACCTCTAGAATCCCACATCGCCTGGTTTTGATACTATGAACACATTCTCAATACGATAGTCATTCAAACCCAGTACATAATGCATTTAGTAACCTAGTAATGGTAATGTTAGGAGTGTGTGCTATTTGGTTACTCTATCTGTGACCTCCGATCTCATGGGTATGGAGACGTTACTGCGGCGTATATATGTGGGGCGGAATAATCTCACATATATACACTAAGCATCAGTACAAGAAAGAATCAGAGTACGAAAATACGCAGTGCATTATACATTCCAACTAAAGAGCATAATTACAAAGTTATCACAGGATGTGATATAATATTACAAGCATATTATATCACCAAGAGCACAAAAGAAAGATTTATAATAATATATACAAGTATGAACAGTACAAAAGATGCTCACGAGTTACAAAAAGGAAACTCGGGAGCCGAGCAGGAGGGGCTGGAAGGAAAAGACCCAGACGGTTTACTGCTTATCAACTATGCTACCACTACGCAACTCTAATCAACAGGAAGTCCACCACAGTCTAAGCTCCGGACCTGGACATGCAGGTTCAGGGGAGTCAGAAACTACCCAACGAGTGGTAAGATGAATGATAAGTAGTGTGTACAGATAGGTACAAATGTGTCGATAAATTCGAATCAGAATGCATGTATCAAAAACTGTGTCATGAGCACAGACATAAATGAGCAGGCAATGAGGCATCAAGTAAAGTAAATATGGTAAAACTATTTGTACAAGCTCAAATCACGAATCCGTAAGATTAGTACATTGAAGGAATAATCAAACAAGAAAACCCTCATATATATACCTTATACCTTACGTCACCATAGCCTGAGTTCATACAACTCGAGTTGTCTGGATATTATATTAGTATATTACCATAATGATGTGATTCAGGCATGTAACTAAGAAAGTCAATAATACAAATATCTTTTCAGGCTAGTGGTAAGCAATACATATACAATAATGTAATATACCGGGATAAAGGTATGCAAGTATAGTCCAGTGATAAGAGTATTAGAGGTAATCACTATAGCACAAAATAATATATAAGCAGGCGGGCATGACAACTTAATTATAAGGAAATAATATTAATCAGTATCACTTGCTATTTGATTCATTCCCCTTCTATGTCCTATACAACTGGCAGTTCATACTGAACTTTGCAATTCGATAGAACACATCCGAACTTTGATACGCATATACCATTATCCAGATTGGGACGTGAACGAATAACATCTTCTCTTGACATTATTATTGTTAGGTAATTAAGTTATAATAGAAACAGAGTAATACAAATGTGGACAAAACTAGTTGTACAAACTCAGATCACGGATTCATGAGGCTAGTACGTCGAGGGATAATCCAAATAAGGAAACTCTCATATATATACCTTATACCTCATGTCATCTTGATCTGAGTGTGGACAACCCGTGTTCTCCTCAAGATAATACAATGTGAGTTGATGCTTTGCGTTATCTAATAATAATAATCAGTATCATCTGAGATTTCAATATCCTCCTGCCAGTGCCTGACATCATTGACAATTCATACTAGAGCGTGTACTCCAGTAGAACTCATTTGGATCTGATATATGAGTATCAGTACCCGAACGAAGGAGAGATCAAATATTGCACGTTCCTAATATTATTATTGTTAAGTGCCAAGTGTTGGGTCAAGAGGGCAGGTGTACCATAGTCGCGATGTTGGACTCTAGAGGTAACCCACACGTACTTTAGTGGTATCCATACCATGTGTTTGGCATGATACTTAGCTCCATATGCACTTAGCTTCACACAACGTATGTGTACCGGGTATTAGAAATAAGGAGTCAGGTCAATAATAGTATATATATAATCGGGGGGTATGGAGGACGCAATGTGGACTCTTGAGGTACCCCCCCCCCAGACTAAAGTGGTATCCATACCATGTGTTTGGCATGAGTCCTTACCCCTGTGTGGCACTTAGCTCCACACGCTCGTACCTCTGGGTTCAGGTATAAGTGTGTTATATGATGATGCTGGTAATAAGTCAGATGTCAGTATCAGGAGTACAACAGTACAACAATACAAGTAAACACAGGGGTACAACATCAATCAAGTAACTAATCATACAAGTTATTTTATGAAAATAGAGTAAAAGAATATTTTAAACTCATTACAACCTTAATTATAATAATAATAAACTATCAAGTAGGTCAATGGATAAACAAGCAAGTGAACATCCAAGTGGAGCTAAGTAAAGCTGGAGCGAAGCTAATGTACAACAGGAAACGCCATCACGCTCGGAGTGATTACCACTTGCGACATAGCTAAACACACACGACGAAGCAAGCGTATGAATGCTATGCTACCGCACCTGGAGAAGCCATGCTCACGGCGTAACTACGCTCGAACAGAGTAAGCAGTAAAGCGCTGAATGCTAGGTCCACCTACAAGACGTAGGAAAAAGAAAGTCCATTGACTTTACTAAACCTCAAAGAGGTTAGGTCCGGAGGCTAGACTACCTACATAAAATATTAGTACCACACATGCATATATAAATAACAAGCAGAGAAACGCCAAGCGGTTAAGCCAGGAGGCTGACCAAAGTGGGAGTAAAGCTAAATCGTGCCTGATAAGGATAGCAATTACACTCTAATCACAGCCACATGGTGTAGCTAGTAAAATCTAGAGGGTTTAAATCCGAAGACTAAGCAAAGCTGGAGTATAGCTAAACCGTGCCAGATGAGATATCACAATTAAGCTCGGGTCGCAGCCATACGGTGTACCTAGGCTCTCTACGAAGCTAGAAATTTAGGGTTTAAGCCCGAAAGCTAGAGTATAAAATCGCAGAGCGGTTAAATTCAGAGGCTAAGCCTGAAGGCTAACGACTACGAAGGATCGGCCAAGCACAGTAATAGAGTAATATCATGAGCAATATACATGTCCACGTAATAAACTACACTATTACATGCAATCGTCACACTGATACAAATCTGTCATACTGGTACAAATACACATGTCTACATAATACAAGTATACACCCTCACCAATAAATATATAGTGGTCCACAATAAATACAACATACTAGAATACAACACGAAATACAAAAATGCATGTCGAAGCGGGTTACCCAATAAAGTGAGAACACTTGCCTAAAATCTCGGACCACGCCACGAAATCCCAGAACTTCAAAAACTCCAATAATCAATGTGTGTACGCATTCAAATATATTAAAATATAATATAAAGAGGAAAGAGAAAAGATAATAAAGAAGACGAAAGAGAAATAATTAAAAGAGAGAGGGAATTCAAGAGAGAGAAAGAAAGAAAAAGGAGAAAGAGAGGGGCAGCCCCTGTTCACACACAGGGGCCCACGACTGGGCCGTGGACCCAAGCGGTATTGGCTGTTGGCCGACGATGGCGTCGGTGAACCAGAGGAGGAGAGGGGGAGTTTGCTTGGTGATGATGGGTGGTGGAGATAAGAGGTGATGATGGTGGTTGTTGATTTGGTAGTGGAATAGTAGAGAAGATGGTAAAATTGGGAGAGTGAGAGGAAGGAGAAGGTGATGGGAGTTCTGGTGGAGTAAGAGGAAGATTGATAGTGGTGGTGAAGGAATTTGGAGGAATTGAAAGAGATGGTGGTGGTGGGATTTGAGAAATTGAAGGAGATATAGTGTCTTTTTTGGTGATAGTAATGGTGAAATTAAAGAAGAGGGAGGCAGAAGGAGGAGATGGAAGGTGGTTGTAGGTGGTTGAGATGGTGGATGGTGGTGGAAGTGGTGATGATGGTGGTGGATGTGAGGAAGAAGAAGATGGAGATAGTGGTATTAATGGAGTTAGAGGAGATGAAGGGAGAGTTTGGGGGAGAGTGTGGCTGCAGGCCTGGGCTCCGCAGCCGACCTGGGGGTCCGCCAAAGGTGCGTTGGAGTAGGGTCATTCGGTGGTCGGTCGCTGGCCTATTGGTGGAGAAGAGAGAGAGATAGAGTGAGAGAGGGTGAGAGATTCAAGAGAGAGAAAATTAGAGAAAGAAAGAGAAATTGAGAGAGATTTAAGAGGGAGAGATGAGCTTCGTGTCTGGGGTGAGAGGGGGAAGCCCGCGTCGGGTGAGGGGCTGAGTCCCACATCTGGGATGGAGAGAGAGAAAGGAGAGAGAAATAGTGGGAGGAGATATTTTGGAGGAAGTTGTGGAGGAGAAAAATAGGAAAGGAAAAAAGAAAAGAAAATGAAAAAGAAAAAGGAAAGAAAATGGAAAACGAGAAAAAAAAAAAAAAAAGAGAGAAAAGAGAAAAATATCCAGGCAAAATTTTTAGATTCGGGATTGCAAGAAAATGCAGTAAGAATTACCATGTAGCTTTGGGCTAATGGGTCCTATCCACTAGAAGGAATGCGATGAAAGCGTTTTGGTGATCATTTTAAAAACGCTAAGTGTCCAATTGTATAAAGTGTGCATATTTCATCAAGGTAAAGATCAAGACTCAATTACTTTTTCACATTTCTTCCTAACCCTAGAAATCAAACAAGTCATCTTATTTTGACCAAGTATAAAAAATCCTAATTATGATTCTCCTATTCCTTAAAATTGACTTAATTTCTTACAAAAAATAAGTCAAAATATTGTTCTTTTTTCAAAAAATTTATATATATATTATAAATATATATATATATATATTAAGATTTTTTTAAAGTTGTATTAATCATGTTAGAACCCTCCCCCACACCTATCACATGCATTGTCCCCAATGTATGAAAGAAATGTATATATGCATGAAATGAAATGTAAAAGAGGTAAAGTTACCGAAATACTGGATTGAAAAGACCCATAGCCGTTTCATTTACCGGCACCGATTTCAAGAAAGGTTTAAGGTGTTGACCATTTACCTTAAAGTCATTCTCATTCTTGGTGTCACTGATCTCTACAGCACCGTGTGGAAACACAGATTTAACAACGAATGGCCCAGTCCATTTTGATTTTAGCTTTCTGAAAAAAGATAAAACCTAGAATTATAGAGTAAGATTTTTTATTTAGGGACAAATGTTTTCCTCATGATATGTTTATCATGAAAAATCTTAGCTATCTCTTTTGTGATCTTTGCATTTTTCATAGGCCTCATTTCTCAACTCCTTTAAATCGGAAATTTATAATTTTTGAAGATCACCGACCTGTTCAAATCAAAATTTATCTACTTTATTGCCCATAAGGTCCGATGATCTAACTCAACATGTAGTGGAAAGCCTTCCCAAAGACTAACCTATAAGGAGATATTCCTAAAATTGTCTTGAAAGTGGTCCTGTAGGCCCATAGGGCATCTACAAGTTTGGTAGACCAATCTTTTCGATTTTGATTTACAGTCTTCTCTAAAATAAGCTTGATTTGTCTATTGGAGACTTCCACCTACCCATTGGTTTGAGGATGATAAGGTGTGGACAACTTGTGAGTTATAACATACTTTCGCATAAGAGCTTCAAAGAGTCTATTGCAAAAATGAGTACCATTATCATTGATGATAGCATGAGAGATTCCGCGCGAGAAAATATTCTCTTTCAAAACTTTATGACAACTTTGTTATCATTAGTTTTACTTAGAATAGCTTCTGCCCACTTGGACACATAGTCTGCAGCAACCAATATGTATTGGTTTTCAAATAAATTAGGAAATGGACCCATAAAGTTGATGCCCCAAACATCAAAGAGTTCTATTTCTAAAATTGGGTTGAGGGGAATCATATCTCGTTTCAAGATCCTTCCTACCGCCTGGCATCTACGGTACGTCTTGCAAAATTCATAAGCATCTTTGAACAAAGTGGGCCAATAGAACCACTTTGTAGCACCTTTTCAGCAGTCTTGCGAGGACCAAAGTGTCCACAGCATGCAAGCTCATGACAGAACGACAAAACACACTTAATTTCTTTATAGGGAATGCATCTCCTAATAATTTAGTCAGAACAGTACTTAAAAAGATACGGTTCCTCCCAAAAGAAATATCGGGCTTGAGATAAGAACCAGTATACATCATTTTTAGACCAATGAGAAGGAGTTTGATTTGTGACTAAATAATTCACTATATCAGCAAACCAAGATTCCTTAAAGATAGCTAAGAGTTTTTCATCAGAAAAGTCATCATTTATGGCCAATTCGTTGCATGGAGAGTTTGGAATACGCGAGAGATGGTCAGCAACGACATTTTCTACGCCTTTCTTATCTCAAATCTCGAGATCAATTCTTGAAGACGAAGGATCTAACGATGAGCCGGGCCTTGGCATCCTTCTTCATCATAAGGTATCTTAGCGCAGAATGATTAGTGAAAATTATAGTTTTGGACCTAGTAGATAGGGACGAAATTTCTCTAAAGCAAACACTACTGCCAAGAATTCCTTCTTAGTTGTGGTGTAGATCATTTGGGCATTGTTGAGAGTCCTACTAGAGTAGTAAATCACGTGTTGTTTATTATCAATGCGCTGTCCTAGGACAGTACCTATGGCAAAATTAGAAGCGTCGCTCATGATTTCAAACAGCTTAGACTAATCTGGTAAAGATATGAATGGTGCAGAAATAAGCCCTTTCTTAAGCTTCTCTCAAGAATTTATATATGCATCATCAAATTGAAGGACACATCCTTAGCTAAAAGATTAGTTAAGGGTCTAGCAATCTTGCTAAAGTCCTTGATAAATCTATGGTAGAAACTGGCGTGTCCTAAGAATGATTGAATATCCTTCACGCATTTGGGTATGGGAAACTTAACTATAGCCTCAATCTTGGCTTTTCCACTTCAATTCCTTTCTTAGAGATTTTATGACCCAAGACATTTTCATGTCTTACCATAAAGTGGCATTTCTCCCAGTTAAGTGTCAGATTTTTCTCAGCACAATGTTGGAGGACAAGTTCTAGATGGTGAAGACATTGAGTGAATGAATCTCCGTAGATGGAGAAATCATCCATGAAGATTTCTAGGAATCATTCTACCATATCAGAGAAAGACTCAACATGCAACGTTGAAATGTTGCTGGGGCATTGCACAAACCGAAAGGCATTTGCCGATAAGCAAATCTCCCAAATGGACATGTGAAACTAGTCTTTTCTTGGTCCTCCGGAGTAATGGGAGTCTGGTTTTACCTCGAGTAATCATCCAAGAAACAGTAATACTCATGGCCAACCGAACGTTCAAGCATTTGATCAATGAAGGGAAGAGGGAATTGGTCCTTACAAGTTGCTGCATTAAGCTTCCTATAGTCAATGCAAACTCGAATTTTTGTGGGAAGTCGAGTTTGGACCAACTCTTTGTTCTCATTTTTCACCACAGTGAAACTTGATTTCTTCAGAACTGCATAGACAGGACTAATCTATTGGCTATCAGAAATGGAATAGATTATCTCATTGTCTAAGAGTTTCACAATTTCAACATGATCAGCCTCTTGCATTATAGGGTTTAACCTATACTGCAGGTCTCTTTTTGGTATCGCTTCTTCATTGAGATGAATGCGATGTTGAGCTATGGCTGGACTCAATCCCTTTATATCGGTCATAGTCCAACCAATGGCTTTCCTATGTTTTCTAAGAATTATTTTAAGATTCTCTTCTTGCCCGTCATTTAAATGGGAGGCAAGTATGATAGGAAAGATCTCTTATTCGCCTAAATAGACGTACTTAAGATGCGTAGGTAAGACTTTTAATTGGAAGGAAGAGTTGAGTTTATTGGCTCCACATTTGGTGAAATAGGGTTCGAAGCCCAATTCACAGCAGACTCGACAATCTGATCAAGGTTAAAGTCTTCAGACTCTAACTCGAGGTCACAATCAGTTTCTAATTCTAATTCTTCTATATGTTCACTTGTCAAATTCTCAATGAGGTTGACTTCAAATGTTTGATCCTTAACATCACAGGGTTGCTTTTCTAGGTTGAAGACATTGACTTCTCTAGTCATGTCCCCAAGGTTAACCTCATGGACCTATTCCTACAGTTGATAATAGCATTGGCAGTAGCAAAGAATGGGTGCTCTAGGATAACAGGAGTTTGAGCGCTAGGATTGGACACAGGTTGTGTCTCAAGAACTATGAAATCAACATGGTAGATAATCTCCTCGACCCGGATAAGGACATCATTAATTTTCCCTTGGGAACTTTCACTGAACGATCAACCAGTTGGATTGTGACTCGAGTTAGACTAAGATCGCCCAACCCGAGTTGTTGATAAACTGAGAAGGGGAGCAAGTTGATACTTGCTCCCAAATCAAGAAGTGCATGACTAATATCAGCTTGTCCTATAGTGTAGACAATGATAGGAAAACTCGGATCCTTGTATTTGACAGGGATAGGACCCGACAGTAGCTCACTAATATTAGTGGCTATGAAGACTTTCTTGGGTACATTAGTCTTTCTCTTCTTGGTGCACATGTCCCTAAGAAATTTTGCATAGGATGAGACTTATTGGATGGCATCAAGAAGTGGCACATTTATCTTCATTTTGATTGAAGATCTCAATTATCTTATCCATGTGTGGATTCTTCTTGTTATTTTTCAACCTATTAGGAAATGGTATTATAGGCTTGTGTACCTGACTGGTTGACTTATCCTTTTCAGATTTGTCAGATTTGAAAGGATTGGGACTAGATGAGGTAGATGTTTGTGTGTGGTTGTGCTGAATGAAACTGGATGGTGTTGACACTTGATTATCAACTTTATTTCCTGACCCAATGTATGAACAACATAACATTGATTCAATAGTTGATCCTCAACCAAATGGGCTTGTTGAGAATTCCTAGAATTCATTACTGGCTGATCGGGCAAGGTACCCTTTAACCTCTCATTCTATGGATTGGCTAATTGGCTCATTTGAATCTCTAACCTCTGTACTATTTGCATGAGAAACTCTTGGTTCTTCATGTACCTTTCTATATTTTTCTCAAAATCAGTCATTCTCTTCTTAAGTGGAGGATTTTGGAAGGAAGATTGAAAAGCTTAGTTGGGAAAGTTTTTTTGATAATTTGAAATTTTGGGTGGATGGTTGGAAGAATTGTGATGGTAATTTAAAAAGTTAGATTGATAGTTGGAAGAATTATTGGAATATTGGAAGTGGTTTGAATGGTTTGTCCGTGAGTGGCCATTGTTGTTTTATCTTTATAAGAAATTCGAGTGATTTCTCCAGTCAGGATTGTACGTTTATGCGTAATGATTATTGTTTGGCTTTGAAAAAGTCACATTCATCGGTTTAGAAAATTGTTGCTAAGCTTAAAACACAGGACACTCCTCAAACACATGATTCATGGCTTGACAGTAAGTACAGCCCGGAGTTGAATATTAGTTTGGGCTGACTTAGTTGACTGGACTTGGTTCTTTAGTTTTTAAAGCTTCCGGTCTTCTCACTAGGTTTGCTATTCTAGCCTCGGCAGCTATGGATGATTCAATTGAATGGAGACCTCCTTTTGAAGAGATAGAATTTGAATTCCTATAATTTTCATTAGTTGGTTCCTATTGGATGGTCTTTTCAACTAGATTCTCATATAAATCACATCCTTCATTTTCATCCTTTTGTAAGAATTCCCCTTGGCACATGGTTTCTAAGATAGTCTTAGTTGAGTAGTCTAAACCTTAATAAATAATTTGGCATTGTTACGATTTCTCTATTCCATGATGAGGACATTGGACAAGGAGGTCTTTGAAGCGTTCAAAGTACCTCCAAAATGGTTCACTAGGTTCTTACTTGAACTGCATGATGTTCTTCCTAATGAGAGCGGTCTTATCGATTGGATAGAATTTCTTCAAGAAGACCTTGATGAAACCATCCTGCGATGTGATAGAGCCGCCCATTAAGCTGTAAAGTCATTTCTTGGCTAAGTTCTTAAGAGCAAATGGGACAAATCTTAACCTAATAGCATCATCTACAAGGTGTGAGATTTTCATCATTAAGCATACTTTCTCAAATTCTCTTAGAAGAAATTAAGCATCTTCAGACTTTAAGCCATGAAACTTAGGGAGCGTGTTGACAAACTGAGACTTGAGCTCAAAGTTATGTTCACAAACTAATGGAAGTTGGATGCAAGATGAAAGTGAGGTTCTCATGGGGTAGAACCTATCCTACAATGATGTTGGTTGAGCCATAACCGGATCTAGTATTGGTTCAAGCTTGGGTGGCGATGTGTTTTTAGTAACCTAAATGAATTTGGGTCTCTGAGCACACTTGCATACACAAACACTACCACAAACAAGTTTACCAATAGTCAACGAGGAAAAGCAACCAAGCCTAGTCTAAGGTAAACCTTGGACCTAGACAACTCCTACCTGGTTGATTGTCTACAGAGGTATAATGTAGACTCTAACTACAAGCTAATCAGCCAGGTCAGGGTAAGATTGGCAGGAGGTAACTGCGCAAAAGGGACGAGCCTAATTAAGCTAAACCACCAGCCTTCGAGGTTTCGCCCCTTAATCCATGTCCTTTGACACTAATTTGGCGGGAGTCAAATTCTAACACCTTCTCCTTTAGGATAATCTCCTAATGAGTTCGAGATGTCCCTAAGGCCAACGTCTATTAGATAAGTCAGGCTTAGGTTGTGCCGCTTGGAAATAGTTTGTGGGCTAAGGAAGAGTAATGACTCTCCCACCTTATCTTGAGTTAGGTTTTGCTCTTAAAATAGATTGTGCAAGTGTGCAAGTAAAAAGCAATAGTAAAATCAAAAAGCAATCAAATCACCCAAGAATGTTCCTATGGTAGATGCTACGCAAATGTACCTTGTCTCTAACTTTCTTCAACGGTAATTGTAAAAGAAACGTAATTAGACAAATGCCTAGAATACAAGTCTAAATATTTTTTTTAAGCAATTGGCAATCAATCAGATTACTGTTTGATTGAAACAGGGTATATGGATATCAGATATAGCAGAAATAACACAACAAAAAACTGATTATTTGCAAAGCAATATGTCCTGCAAAAAAGAGTTTTTAGAAGTCCAAAAATTTTCAAGATTTTGCGCTGCAATTTCTTAGAATTCTGTTTCCTACTTTTTAGAGTAGGGGCACACAATAGCAAGTCTTGTCATGCAATGCTTGAGCGCTAAATTCGATTTCTTTATGGCCCTAAAACAAAACACCAGCTTGTTAAAAAACAATTACACTGTTTCCTTCCTGGCAACAATGCAAAAAATTGATTGTAAGAAATGCAGTGAGAATTACCATGTAGCTTTAGGCTAACAGGTCATATCCATGAGGAGGAATGCGATGAAAGCGTTTTGATGTATCATTTTAAAAACAAAGATTGGTGTTAGTGTTTTTTAGTTGAAAAGAAAATGGAGAGTAGAGAAGTGATTTAAGGAAAACTTAAAATTTTAGAGAAGGTTTTGGAGAAGATGACTTTTTAGAAAATATTTTAAGAGTGATTTTGTTGTGATTTAAATTATAAAAAAGATCTGAGCTCGCTAATCTTCAACTCAACTATTTAATATTCTCAAGAAAGTTTTAATGTTTCACTCTAGTTATAGGCAAAACACAAGGTCTCCCTTGAGTGTTCAAGTAAAACAAATAAGATGATTTTATTTCAAAGATTGAAAACTTTTCTTTACACAATATTAAAAATAGAATTTTAAACCAACAACCGAGGAAGCAAGTATTGAATAAAAATGATTTAAAAATAGTTGTATTTTTAAAATAAATGTTTAAAGTTTAACACCCATCCTCATGTGCCTTCATAAACAGAGCTTGACTTAGGCATACCACTTATTCAAGTGGGGTTGCTTTCATGAAAACCAATCAAGAGAAGAGGGGTAGAAAAGATAGATTAGTAAGCTCAGAAAAACGCTTAGTCACTCATTATTGATGTAAAACAAGATATGTAAATGGAATGAAATATACCCGTGAATTGGAGAAGAAGAGAGGTCTTGATTCTTTATTGATGTCACTTCAACTTCAGATTACAATCACTCTTTTCCTTTCTCTCTCTCACTTGTCTCTAGACTGAACTACAAATTTAAAACTGAGATATAACGTCTCATTAACTATCTAACAATGTTTTTTTTTAGAGAAGAAGAGATGTCTTGAATCTTTATTGACGTCACTTTAACTTCAGATTATAATCACTCTTTTCCTCTCTCTCTCACTTATCTTTGGACTGAACTACAAATTAAAAACTGAGATATAACTTCTCATTAACTATCTAACAATGATCCTAAATCTTAAAAATAAAGAGAAAAACTTAAACTCCTCTTCGATCCCTCTACCTCTGATGTGTGGGTATTTATAAGATAGAAATGGATAAGGAAATAAGTCGAAAGATAGGGGAGCTGGCTATTTTTGAATTTGAATCCTCTCCTTATTTTCAAACTTGATTTAATGTGAATATTCAATTCTAATCTGCAGCTTGTTGGCATGTTGATTGCTAAATTTAACTATCAAATGATAGAATTAGAAACAGTGATCAACGCAGAGTTGTAGCCCTTTAAGTCTTCTTTCTGAATCATCTTGAATCATCAAATTTGAGTTTCGGTAGTGAAAGTTATGATTTAAATACTAAATATAATTAGTCTGAATATGAGCCTAAATTGCTTCATCTCATCCGTTGATCTTCTCTCTATCCATTTATCCTTTTGGATTTTAAATTTCAGCTTTAGATTTGACGATTTATCTCTTTATCCTCAGTGAAACCAATAGGGTCTTCTTATAATCCATTTTTTTTGAATTTGAATGATATTATCTCATCTGTTATACCCGGTTTTTAAATAAGATGGCCTTTAAAACTTCTGAACTTGAATCGATCCCCTTTCTTTTGAACTTTTAGATTTACTTAGATAAATTTGCCTATCTCTTTTTCTTGCTTAATTACCCTACACGCCATTAAACATAAAAATATGTTAATAGCAGAGTTTTATTTAAAAAAATGTGGTAGTGTGACACATATGATATGAAAACATGTAACGCACGTATGTGATCAGGAAACACAAAATATTATTTTATTCGGCCAAATTTTGACAATTTAAAAAAATCCCAATTTTTTTAAAATAGAAATATTATACTGAAGAATATGATGAAATCGAATTCAAGAAATTAAATCCTGTTTGTAAACTAAAAATCTTGGAATCAATCAGCGATATCGGTCGACACCAATTTTGAAGATTTTGCAAAAAAATTCAGAAAATTTAAGAAAATCATGAAAAATATAAAATATTGAAAAATAGTATTTGAAATTAAGATCGGTCAAATCTGACTATCAAAAAGATCAACTCAAGTAATACACTGGGATCGGGTCTCAGGTTCGGGCTGTAGCTGACTCTGAGTGTAAGAATCCGGATACTATACCAAATAATAATATAAACAAACAAAAATAAAAATAAATAAAGGGAAAATAGAAAATACAATTGAAAATTGAGACACATATATGGGTAATTATTCCAGGGACGAGGTGTTACAATCTACCCACCTTACAAAAAAATCGTCCTCAAAATTTCGATAAAAAAGATAAGGACGAGAATTATACTAATCAAGATTTGAATAACTAAAGATAGAGCTCACAAACTGACTGAATAATAACCTCGGGACCTAGACTTCTTCTACACTTTCTGTCGTATAAAGTTTCGGATGGTGCCATATTAATACTAACCTGATATCTTTTAATATGAGAACACTGTCAGAACTTTAGTAGACTGACCCACTTTGAATAATTGAAATGATCTGACTTAGGAACTGGCTAAACTTTAACTGCCTAAATTCTGCTATAATCGATGGAGATTACTTCTTTTAAAAAGATGTGACCCAAGAATACGATAATATTTATCCATAACTCATACTTACTCTGCTAGAAGTGAAGTTGTTCCCGACGAAGAGTCTATAATAAGATTACCAGATGTTTTGCATGTTCTCCATCACTCTGAAAGTAGACCAAAATATCGTAGATAGAGAAAACCTGATAAAACTAATCATAGCTAAATAAATGAAGGAAAACTGATAATAATGAGTTCTGAATGTTGGACATTGATTACTCTAAAAAGCATAATCAAGAATTTAAAATAACCTTAGTAAGTCCTAAATACTATCTTTTGGATATCAATCTGAGTGCAGATCAATTCTGAGAATACTTGAGCTCCGTGAAGTTGATAGAAGAGATGTGATCGTTTCTGGAATAATATAAATAGAGAATACCATTGCTCTTTCTGACAGAAGTCCTGAATCTAGAAATTCATTTCATACTGACGTTCCTTGTGTGGTAATACAGTCTATTTGAATGCAAAGTAATAATACTTACTCTATATAAACAATGTGATATACTGGAATCAAAGAGTGTCAGAATAGGGTGAGAGTGAACCATATCTTACCTGCTAGTACATCTCTTGTCTACCCATATCTTAATTGGTATAACGATGGTGGGAATTGGAAAGTAAAGAGATGGAAGGGTTTCAAGAATCAAGGGAAGAACGATCAAGAGGCAATAGATAACTTTGTATTTTGCAGTTGGATTGTATAACCGAGACTCATGCATTTCAGTTGCAAATTTCTTTACTATTAATTTGCCGACAGATTACACTGAGGATGCGAGAACTTGGGCTCTGATACCATACTGTAACGTCCCGATCCCGCGAGTACGGAGACGTTACTGTGATATAAATATACGGGGCAAAAAAACCCTGACATATATTCACTAAGCATCAATAGAGGTAAGAATTAGAGTACGAAAGTATACAGTGCATTATACATTCCAACTAAAGAGTACAATTACATAGTTATCACAGGTTGTGAAATAATAGTACAAGCATATTACATCACCAATAAGCGCAAAAGTAAGATTTACAATAAGATATACAAGTATGAACAGTACAAAAGATGCTCACGAGTTACAAAATAGAAAATCGACAGCCGAGCAGGAGGGGCTAGAAGAAAAGACCCAGATGGTCTACCACTGATCCACTACGTTACCGGTACGCAACTCTGATCAACATGAAGTCTACCATGGTCCAAACTCTGGAATCTGAACATGCAGGTTTAGGAGAGTTTGAAGCTACCCAGCGAGTGGTAAGATGAGTGTCAAGTGGCACGCACATACGGGCATACGTGTATCAATAAATTTAACTCGAAAAGTATGTATCGAAAATGTATCATGAGCACATGCATACAAAACATGCAATAAGACATCAAGTAAAGCAATTGTGGGCAAAATCAGTTGTACAAGCTCATATTTTGGATTAATGAGATCAGTACATCGAAGGAATAATTCTAATAAGGAAACCCTCATCTATATACCTTACACCTCATATCACCTTGATCCGAGTGTGTACAACCCGTGTTGCCCTCAAGATAATATAATGTGAGTTGATTCTTTGAGTTATCCAGTAAATAATAATCAGTACCTTCTGATATTTCAATGATCCCCCTGCCAGTGCCTCACATCATTGACAGTCCCTACTAGATTGTGTACTCCAGTAGAACTCATTTGGATCTGATATGTGAGTACTAGTATCCGAGTGAAGGAGAGACCAAATATCACACGTTCTTAATATTATTATTATTAAGTGCCAAGTGCTGAATCAGGAGGGCAGGTGTACCACGGTCGCGATATTGGACTCTAGAGGTAACCCACGGACTTTCGTGGTATCTATACCATGTGTTTGGCATGATATTTAGCTCCGTGTGTACTTAGCTCCACTCACCGTATGTGTACCAGCTATTAGGAATAATGAGTTAAGTCAATAATATATATATATATATAACTGGGGGTATGGAGGACACGATGTATACTCTAGAGGTAACCCCACAGACTCAAGCGGTATCCATACCATGTGTTTGGCATGATACTTTGCTCCATGTGGCACTTAGCTCCACACGTTGTACCTTCAGGTTTAGGTACAGGTTTATTATGTGATGATGCTGGTAATAAGTCAGATGTCAGTATTAGAAGTATAATATTGCAAGTAAACACAGGGGTACAACATCAATCAAGTAACCGATCACACAAGTTATTTTATAAAAACAGAGTAAAAGAATATTTCAAACTCTTCACAACCTTAATTATAATAATAAACTATTAAGCAGGCCAACAGGTAGGCAAGCAAGAGAACATCCAAGCGGAGCTAAGTAAAGATAGAGAGAAGCTAATGTACAGCACGAGACGCCATCACGCTCGGCGTGATTACCACTCGCGACACAACTAAACGCACACGATGAAATGGGCATATGAACACTATGCTACCGCATGTGGCGAACCGCGCTCACGGTGAACTACGCTCAAAGGAAGTTAGCGGTAAAGTGTTAAATACTAGGTCTACCTATAATGCGTAGCAAAGAGAAAGTCCATAGGACTTTAATAAACCTCATAGAGGTTAAGTCTGGAGGATGGAGTACCTACATAAATGTTAGTACCACACATGCATATATAAATGACAAGCAAGAAAACCACCAAGCGGTTAAGCCTGAAGGCTGAGCAAACAAGGAGTATAGCTAAACCGTGCTTGACGAGAATGGCAATTACGCTCTGCTTGTAGCCACACGGTGTAGTTAGTAAAACCTAGAGGTTTAAGTCTGAAGACTGAGCAAAGCGAGAGTATAGCTAAACCGTACCTAACGAGGTGTCAAAATAAGCTCAGCTCACAGCCACATGATGTACTTAGGCTCTCAATGAAACTAGAAACCCAGGGGTTTAAGCACGAAAGCTGGAGTATAAAATCGCAGAGCGGTTAAGCCCAGAGGCTGAGATCGAAGGCTAACGACTACGAAGGCTCGGTCAAACACAGTAATAGAGCAATATCTCGAGCGGTACACATGCGCACGTAATAAGCTATACTCTTACAAGCAATCAACACACCGATACAAATCCATCACACCGGCACAAATACACACGTCCACAGAATACAAGTATACACACACACACACACACCCCCCAATACAAATACAGCAATCCACAATAAATACACATCCCAGAATGCAATATGAAATACAAAAACATCCGTCGAAGCGGGGTACCCAATAAAGCGAGAACACTCGCCTAAAATCTTAGACCACACCACGAAATCCCAGAACTCTAGAAACTCCAAATAATCAATACATGTACGCATTCAAATATATTAAAAATATAATATAAAGAGGGGAGAGAGAAGAGAGAATAAAGGAGAGAAGAGAGAAAGAATTAAGATAGAGGGAATCCAAGAGAGAGAGAGAAAAGAGAGAGAGAGAGAGAGAGGTACAGCCCTGCTCACGCAAAGGGGGCCCTGCGGCTGGGCTGTGGGCCCAGGCGCGCATGGGAGGTGGTGCCAGCCGCTGGTGACCGCAATGGCGCCGGCCAACCGGAGGAGGAGAGGGGGAGTTTGCTTGGTGATGATGGGTGGTGGTGGAGATAATAGGCGATGATGGTGGTTGTTGATTTGTTGGTGGAATAGTGAAGAAGATGGTGAAATTAGGGGAGTGGGAGGAAGGAGAAGGTGATGAGAGTTATGATTAAAGAGTGGGATGAAGAATTGACGGTGGTGGTGGAGGAATTTGGAGGAATTGAAAGAGATGGTGGCGATCGGATTTGAGAAATTGAAGGAGATGTGGTGGATTTTTTTGGTGGTGGTAACGGTGAAATTGAAGAAGAGAGAGGTAGAAGGAGGAGATGGGAGGTGGTTGTGGGTGGTTGAGGTGGTGGATATGGTGGTGGAAGTGGTGATGGTGGTGGTGGATGTGAGGAAGAAGAAGATGGAGATGATGGTGCTAATGGAGTTGAAGGAGATGGAGAGAGAATTTGGGGTAGAGGGTGGCCGCCGCCTGGGGTCTGTTGGGAGGTGCACTGGAGTGAGGGTGGGTCGGCGGTCAGCCGCTAGCCAGTTGGAGAAGAATAGAGAGATCGAATGAGAGAGGGTGAGAGATTAAAGTGAGAGTGATAATTAAAGAAAGAATAGAGATTGAGAGGGATTAAGAGAAGAAGGAGGCGAGCTCCACGTCTAAGATGATAGGGGAAGCCTGCGTGGGTGAGGGGCCGAGCCCCGCGTTTGGGCTAGAGAGAGAAAGGAGGAGAGAGAATAGTGGGTGGATATATTTTGGGGAAGTCGTGGAGGAGAAAAATAGGAAAAAGAAAAAAAGAAAAGAAAAAGAAAAAGAAAAGGAGAGGAAAAAGAAAAGGGAAGGGAAAGAGAAAAAAGAAAAGAAAAGAGAAGGAAATTATTCGAGCAAGACTTTCGGATTCAGGAAAAAACAAATATTATTTTCGGTCAAATTTTGACTGCTTCAAAAAAATCCCCAGAATTCCCTAAAATATAAAATATTACACTGAGGAATATGGCGAAATAGAATTCAAGAAATTCAGTCCCATTTGTAAATTAAAAATCCCAAAATCAATCGGCGATACTTGCATGATACCATGTCTGTGTTAATTGTATTAAATTCTTAATTTTTTGTTTTCTTTGCTTGTACTTGCATGGTTGAGCCACGTCACTATGATCCTGTACACGTATGATTTTCTGCGCACGCCACTCGGCTTTATTTTACATGCTCGCTGGGTTATTTTCTGATAAATATGGACCTGCATGTCCAAATTTTGGAGTGTGAAACATTGTAGACCCTTCTGTCGAGGATCAGGTTTTTCTTGCGGAGCGAGTGGATCAACCATAGCTTCTTCCAGCCTGTCTCATTTTGGTCTATTAGTGAGAGCCCCTTTCTATAGCTTGTGAGGATCTGTTGTATTGTTCATACCTTGTAATTTGAACGACTTTCGTGATATTATATTCATGTAATATTGGGTCACGCTCTATGATAACTGTGTACTTGTACTTGTACATTTTTGTTGGAATGTATATTATCATCGTGCTTCCGCACTCTGACTCATATACTATACTGATGCTTAACGTATATATGTGAGAGTATTTTTCGCCCTGCGTATGTACATCGCAGTAGCATCCCTGTACCCGCCGGGGCGTGACGTTACATATTTGATTAATTTTTAAGAGCTAATCAATTTTCTCTACGAATTCAAGCCGTGTGGTTTCCTTTCTCACTGATTTCGGTTTTACTATTCCATCAAGGAATATTGACTTATTCTCCTGATCTATTGTTAGTTTACCATTAAGCCAATAAAGAATAGGCACTTTTATATTAGACATTGCACTTATTTTTGATATCAAGCAATATAATAATACTTATTAGACTGTCACAATTCTCTCAATCTCGCGAAATTACATATTGTTTGACTATTGTCGTAAAAATTACAAATTTCAACTATCTTAACAACTGCATGTATCTTAACAAAATTTCATTGATTCAAGCTAAAGACATTTACAAAAACTTTCTCATCTATGTATATGTGATCTCGATCTCAACAATGAGCATGGAACCAATACACAAGCAATCAAAACAGTTCAAATATTAAATTGAAGCAACAAAATATTCACAATCATGTGTATGTGATCTCCTTCAGACAACAGACACAAATTTCAAATCAATCCAACAAAAATAAAAAAAAAAAAATTTCAATTCAACTCAAGATTCAGTCTAAGTGCAGATCAACTTTCCTTGGCGTGAATGGGGCCGGCTTGGCCGTCGACGACAGCGTGGTCATCGGGAGTAGGGTCGACCTGCTTGTCGCGGGGGGGGGGGGGGGGCTTGACGGTGGACGACTTGGTTGTCGGCAAAAGAGGGAGAGAGTGGTCGGTAGCTTGTCGGCTTCGGGCTCGCCGTCAGGAGAGGGCAAACGAGAGAACGGGAGAAGGGATTAGGGCACACGAGAGAGAGAGGGAGAGAGAGAGAGAGAGAGTTCGGGCGCCGCAGGAGAGTGAGTGAGAATGAGAGCTAAAATTAACTTAAGTAAAAAGTAAATATGGGTGAGGGTTTGGGTTGACCACATCTTTTTTTCCGTTCTAGTTTGAGAAACCCGAATGAAAAATTGACTTATTTTTTGGCGTTCGGGTTTCCCAAACCCGGCGTTCGGGTTCCCAAATCCGAATACAAAATAACTTCTTCTTTGTATTCGGAACACAATTAACTCTTTTGTGTTCGGGGTTGGGAAACTCGAATGTAATTTTTCACCCCATCACAACCGCCAGCGCCACAGCGGTGGGGAAATCCGGCGTGGTGCTGACGTTGCATGTTAGAAGTCGGTTTTGATAAATATTTTTTTGGGAGGATTATTTCTCTAATTATTTATTTAAAAAGGCATTTAAAAAAAAACCCTTTTATCTTTTCTTGAAATTAAATTTCAAATTTCTTCTTAATTGCCCTTCAAAAAAAACCTGAAATAATTTTTTTTAACAAGACCCGAAAAGTAAAGAACAATTCATTCCCAAGAAGAAGAATTCACAATTTCTCATCATGACGTGTTACATGGCGCTCCACATCCTCGGTCCTTGTTCCCCTCCAACACAAAACAGTCCCCTCTCCTCTTCCTTTAACATACAGAGCTTCTCTCTTCCCAACTGCTGCAAGAAAAAATGGCGGCCTCTTCTGGTCTAATCGCATACAGAATCCTATTCAGCACTCTGGGCTGCTTCATGCTCGCAACACTGATCTACACCATCATCACTGATGGCTCTCCGTTTCGCTCCGAGCTCTTGACCCCGTAAGCTCTCTGCCCAACTTTGTTTTTTGTTTTTGTTTCCTCCCCCCTTTATCGCACATTACCTGTTCGATGAAACTTCTATTTGGAAATTTGTTTTTGTAGAATCTCTACCATCATCCAACTACATAATCATAGGCTAAAGAGATGTTAAAATGTGTTGTTTTGATGTATAAGAAGCGTCATTGGCCCGTGAGAAATATGAAGATTTGAGTCCCAATACGATGCTCTAATACATGGATTTAAAGTGTTTTTTCTAAGTTAGATGAAAAGGACGAGGTAGCAGTGGCTTGCCAATTTTGATGGCCAATGAATTCACACCAAGACTCGTAGATGGTTGGCGTTGTGTTGACTATTGATAGAAAGACACGGGTCAAATTTTATGGGGCTTTCTTGACTTTGATCCATCTTCGAAGCCTACCCCATTTGATGGAAATGTGCTTAGATGTGATGAGTAGCCATGGATTGTTAACAAGTGACAATGAATATTTAGGGAGGGACCCGTGGTGAGAGAGGGAATGGAGCAAGAAAAAAAGCCTTATAAATGCATTGTTTAATCACACAGAGCAAGATTGATCTCACCTGTATATTTCATTCCTAAAAGGATTAATATTTACATTCGGACAGCTCCTTAGTACATCATGCATACAATGGTGAAAAAACTACTTATTTTAGATGCCATTCCTGAGTGAATTGTGGGTATAGGCTTGTTTCTTTCATACGATAGTTGAAAGTTTTTCTTGTCATTTAGATGGGCATAGCTTAATTTCGTATAGGAACATTTGTGTCTTTGCATCGTTATTGCTCATATCGTAATTTGTGATTTAGTACTTGAACTGATGCTTCTCAAATTTGTTTAGGTGGCTAACTGCAACATTGATCGACTTCTATGTTAATGTGGTGGCAATAGCGGTAAATCCCATATGTGCTTACAGTTTTCATCAGTTTTGCTTGGTTTTTTATCAACTTTATTCCTTTATTGCTGCAACATACCTTCCTACCACAGGAAAAAGTCATCGCTTAATAATCATATATTGCAATCTACAGACATCTCTATATTGTTTTGGAAAATAAACCATTATTCTTTTCCACAAATGACGAATATTGTTTAAGTTTCTGGCAATATTGAGGTTATTAAAAAAAAAGTATTGGGGTTAGTAATCTTATTTTATGCCTTTACTTTTCAATAGCCCGTTTCCTAACATATTCAACTTTTTATTAGAAACCAATTGTGTTTGTTCTAGCACTGCTCCATTGGATATTTTAGAAAAGAAAATAATACTTCGTAAATATTTCATTCTATAGTTTATTTTTTGCGCATCTGTAGACTTCTTGATCATGCATCAACTATTTCTAAGTGTAAGGCTTACACTATAAGCCTAAGGATTTTACTTTTCCAAAGGTTATACAACTACTTGTAGAGATTGAAAAGCCTAGATGTTACATAAACATTTATCTTGAAGGTCATCATTGAAAATTATAAAAGAGCTATTTCAATTAAAAGTTGTTAGTGTATTATATGCATGGTTTGAAATCTCAGAATCAGAATCAGAATCAGAATTGTAAAGAAACAAAACCCTAGAAAGCATGCTTTATTAGAAATAGATCACCTTAATACATAGAGAATATAGACAGGTATTGGGTTATGGATAATGTAATCCCAATAACTAAATTAACTTATTATCTAAACTAACACTCCCTCAAGCTGGAGCATAAATATCTATCATGCCCAGCTTGTTACATAAGTTAGAAAACTCCTGGGATGAGACAGCTTTGGTAAGGAGATCTGCTAATTGCTTCGAAGAAGGGGTGAACTGGAAAGTAACCATCTTCTTGGTTCAAGCATATCTGACGAAATGACAGTCAACCTCAATGTGCTTAGTTCTTTCATGGAATAATACATGATTCTGAGTAATGTAGATAACAGTCTGATTATCACAATGCATAGACATTGGTTCAAGCTGTCTAAAATCAAGCTCAACCAGTTGATTCTTTAACCAAACTATTTTACATGCAGCATGAGCCATGACTCTATACTCTACTTCTGCACTTGAGCGAGATACAACATCTTACTTTTTACTCCTCCAAGTCACAAGATTTTCTCCAACAAATATGCAATATCGAGTAGTAGATTTTCTATCTTCTCTGTCACCAGTATAATTTGAATTAGAGTATCCAGAAATGTATACATGTCCATGTTTTTTATACAACAAACCTTTTCCTAGACAACCCTTGATATAAGTCAAAATCTTTAGCGCAGCTGACCAATGAGCCTCTCTAGGCTGATGCATGAATTTCTCAGTACACCAACAACAAAAGTTATATCTGACTTAGAAACAGTGAGATAAATCAACTTTTCAATCAATCTCTTATATCTTTCTGGATCATCAAGTGTGTAACTGTCATCAAACTATAAGTCTACATTAACTTTCATTGGAGTGTTGGCAGACTTGCACCTCAAAAATTCAGTTTCCTCTAGAAGATCCAAAGCATAATTTCATTGAGAAAGAAGTACACTATATTTTTAATGTGTAACTTTAATTTTCAGAAAGTATTTAGGCTTCCCCATGTCCTTAGCCACAAAATGACGCTTAAGATATTCTTTAGTCTTCAATAGTCCAAATGAATCACTGTCAGTTAGTAAAATATCATCTACATATACTGGACGAGAAAAATTCTTTTAAGTTTAAGTTTCTGGCAATATTAAGGCTGCCAGTTTTATGTATGGCCACATCATTCATTTCGTCTCAGTGACATCATCAAAAATTCTTTTAAAAAATGATTAAAAATATTTAAAACTTTGTTCAAATAACTACTAGCATTTTGACATATTTTTTTTAGAATGGTTGATGAAATTTAAATCAAATTTAGACAATATATTATAATACAAAGGTGCTAGTGTAAAGACATAAACTAATAGGGTATTTAAAAAGACATCCCAATAAAATTAATGTAACCAACTAATTATATTCTACTTAATTATATTCATAATAATAATTTTCTAACATCTTTAACACTTCCTAAAATTAATTAGTTAATCATATTTATGACACCATTTTGTAGCGAAAATTTAACATTTTCTTCTAACAAAGTAAGTTTAAATAATTACTCTATCAAACTAATGTATAATCAATCCAATAAACTAATTATATTCTAATTAGTTATATTTATGACAACTATTTTCTAATTATTTTTGAATATTTTATAAATAAATTAATTACATATATTGGAGACAAAAAATTATGGCTCATTTTTTAACCAATATTATCATTTTTCTAAAAAATTAAGTTTTAAAAAACAATTATCTAACAAACTATTCCTCCAGTTAGTTAACAATTTTGGTTTTTTTCCGCAAAATTTTCTTTTTTGAGGATTATTGGCAAGGGAGGAGTATTTATAATCTTTAGTAAAAAGTAATCACATGATTTTCTCAGACTTAGGAATAATTATTCTATCAACAAAATACCGAAAGCGAAATAAAATGTGACACTACTATTTTGTGGTGTTAGATTAAGAGACTGATAGAATCCAAGTAACAATGCATAGTTATTGTTAATTAATTTACGCTATATAATTGGGGAGATATTGTTGAATTTGTTGCAGTTTGGCAATAGTTGTGTTGGAATCGACCAAAATTGGAATGGGCTGATTCTGACTGATTTCCGACCGACTCCTGCCGATTCTGATTAAATACCACCAATTCTATCTCGGTGTCGACCGATTCTGATAGGAATCAACCGATTCTTCAAACCATGATTACATGCTTCTAAGATATGATTGTTGAGAATAAAGTTATGAAGCGAGAGAATATAAAGACTGAATGGCACAAAGCTTCAAGGTTCCTGTTGAAGAGGCACAATCATGATAAAAGTTATGACAGATCGCTAATTTATTGCAACTATATCTCGTCTGTATTCTCCTTATCCTTGAGGACTTATAAGGAGAATGCATAAACTATGATAGAAATTACTGAAAAAAATACTTCTTTAAGGAAAGTTCCACGAATGCTTTCTGTGCGTGTTGAGTTATTATTCTCGACAATCAAGAATTATTATCTTGTAGTTCTATTACCATTATAATTTATATTCACAGATCCATGTAGAGTGATAGTGTGGCAATGCCCTGGGAGTGTAATAACTTATCTGTAACTTGAATCTTTGTGTAACATAAAATACTAATCAGCAAATAATCTATCACCCCAACATTACGATTCCAAAATTTTTTCCTCTCCTCACGTCATTATGCCTAATGAGTAATGTTCTTTTTAGTTTGATAATTCCTTAATGGTAAAATGGTGTAATTATACTGAGTCTGTACTTTCACACACGCATGTGTCTTCCTGAGTTTAGTTTCACGTCATCCATTCCATATTATTTCTAGAACATCATTTCAGCAGACTAGTCAACCACTCCATCTCCTACGCAAAATTCATTCCAATGACACTCTTTTTTCTCTCCTTTTTCCTTTGCAGATGAAAATTTATCGTATGGATCCTCTCAATATTCACCATCACAAGTCAAATTATACTAGAACTGATTATAGAATAAACAAATCAGTTGTTTAGACTTTGCTTGATATAGTTAAGTCAATGTAGAAAATGATTAAATTTTTACATTTCACTTGAGGTCTAAGAAGCATGTGCATGGACACACTAACACAGACATAACACAAAATGACACCCACGTAAGGCTTACAACAAATTTGGCCAAGTGTGAGAATGTTGGGTTTTGGATTTATCTAATAAGGAACTCAATCTTAAGTATGGCCCAATAAGGATTTAGCCCATATCTTATTTTGAATAATGGGTTGTATTTAGAGAAACTTCCAAAAGAGATAGGGTAGTCTTTGGTATGTACAGTTATCTGGGTTCTCATCAATCTCAGAAATATCCTCTTTGATGGGAAGAGAATAGATTAGAGAGAAGTATATAGAGCTCATGGTCCCTTATAATGAGTGAAATTTCCTTGCGAGTGTCCCATCCACAAAAGGATAAAAAGAGATTCACTCTATCAAATGAAACCTAATTGGGATTCTTCTGGGAAGAGAAACCCCACATCTCAGATTCAGAGAATAGATAAGGAAATCTGAGATGTGGGTTTTCTCTTCCCAGAAGAATCCCACTTAGGTTTCATTTTGATAGAGTGAATCTCTTGTGTATGGACACTCATAGAAAAATTCACTCATTATATGGGCAAAGAGCTCATTATATCTCTCTCTTATCTATTCTCTTTCTGTGGAGGAGAATATGTTTGAGGCTGCTAGGAAGTCAGATAAGTATACGACAAAAACTACCCCATCTCTTTTGAAAGTTTCTCCAAGTGCAACCCGTTATTCAAACTAAGATATGAGCTAAATCCTTATTGAGTCATACTTAAGGTTGGGTTCCCTATTGGATAAAATCCAAAATCCAACATTCTCCCAGTTGGTCCAATTTTCGTTAGTATATAACAATGACGATCACCCAGAAGTTCATGTCCAATTTGTTCTGAGGAAACAACTTCACAATAGAAGAATCCGTGCTAGATATGTACATATACTTGTATTAAAAGTGTATATATGTCATTGTATATTTGACGACTTTTTGTTTTGGAAAATATGACATCAGGTTTGGGTTGCCTATAAGGAATCATCTTGGATCAGTACAATACTCTGGATTATTCTGCTTGTTTGTTTTGGCAGGTATGCCTCTCACATACTTCTTTAGTCGATATCATTCTATTTTTAACTTAATAATGATTTTCTCTTTTCCATTTTCAGCATAACTACATGTGCTTATATTGTCAAGAAACTTTTCGAAATTTCATCTCAAGGTCCTGTACAAGACCCTGTGAGAATTGTCTTATTCAGGTATAAACAAAACCAGCACTGGTTGATTTCCAGGGAAATCATCAACAACACTTTTTATCTTTCTTTTCTAGGAAGATGAACATTTGAAGTATAAGAATTTATCTATTCGTGTTCTAAACACGAATCTTCCCCCTATCATCAGGAACTTTGGTGTAGTTAGCAAGCAAATAATTAGTAATCAAGCTTTATGGTTTACAACTCTGAATATGTGGTAATTATGTCAATGAACTAAAACCTATGTGATGGGGGACATCTAGTGGATTAGTTTATTTTAATTGGTTGGGTCATTTTATCTTATTGTTTTAGTTGGTTGGGTCATTTTATTTTAGTTTGTTTTAATTGGTTGGGTCATTTTATCTTATTTTATTTTAGTTGATTATTATAATTGGTTGGTTTATCTTATCTTAATTCCACATTTATTATGGTAGGAGTTATCATGTTATTGTAAGCCTATATAAGGTAAGCCTATATAAGGCCAAGACTGTTTTGTTATTGATTGATGATTGATAATGAAAAATTGCTATTGAAGCATTTGTAGCCAGTGTGTTTTTGAGTGAGATGCCCTAAGGAGAGAGTCCTGATAATTTTTTTGGGTTTCAAACTCTAACTTGAGATTTTCTTAGTGTTCATTCACAATTATCTCTTTTCTTGTAGTTCGTCCCCCATCAATTTGGTATCAGAGCTAAATCCTGCTCTTTTTCTTTACCTTCCACAAAACCCTTGCCTTCATCAAATTTTCACAAAAGCCTAGTTCCCTTAATCAACTCTAGATCTTACCAAAAAAAAATCTCAAAAATCCCTTCAAAGAAATTCTGACACGCCGCTGCTCTATTCATCCTCTCCTTTAGCAGCACTTGATCCACGCCGTCGCCACCAACTCCTTAACGCCGGCAGCTCCTTCCTTTCCTCTCCTCCGTCTTCCAACGATGAAGGCTCCTCCACCGCCTGCTGACAATAAAGGCTCCTCTTCCGTCGCCGAGCTTCGACCCCTCTTTTCCATCAAAGTCTACCGTCTTAGTTCAGTATTGATGCACATCTACTGGGTCCACGACTATCACATGGCCCAATTGAGAGCCAAAGAGATATACACTCACAAGATCGACTTTTTCTCAATCTCAGAGGAATGATGTGACATCTAGTGGATTAGTTTGTTTTAATTGGTTGGGTCAGTTTATCTTATTATTTTAGTTGGTTGGGTCATTTTATCTTAATTTGTTTTACTTGTTTGGGTCATTTTATCTTATTTTATTTTATTTAGTATTGTAATTGATTGGTTTATCTTACTTATTCTTACATTTATTGTGATAGGAGTAATCATGTTGTTGTAGACCTATATAAGGTCAAGATTGTTTTATTATTCGCTGTTGATTAACAATGAAAAATTGCTATTGAAACATATGTAGCCAGTGTGCTTTGGGTGAGGTACCTTAGGGAGAGAGTCCCGAAAATTTCTTGAGTTTCAACTCTACGTTGAGATTTCCTAGTGTTCGTTCTCAATTATCCCTTTTCTTGTAGTTCGTCTCTCACAGAGACGAGCTACAAGAAAAGGGATAATTGGGAACAAACATTAGGAAGAAAAGGGATAATTGGGAACAAACATTAGGAAATCTCAATCTGAAGTTTGTAATCCAATAAAAATTGTCGGGACTCTCTTCCTAGGACATCTCACCTAAAAGCACACTGGCTAAACAAAAGCTTAAACAAGCATTTTTAAATCATAATCATCAACTAAGAAACTCATCAGCAGTTTTGGCCTTTTATAGGCCTGCATCAATATAATAACTCTTACCACAATAAATGTGAGACTAAGATAAACCGACCAACTACAATAACCACATAAAATAAAATAAGATAAAATGACCCAATTAACTAAAACAAAATAAGATAAAACGATCCAACTAACTAGAATAAACTAATCCACTAGATGTCCTCATCATTTTCTCAGAGTTGGGAAAAGACCTTGTCGAGTGTAGATCTCCTTGACTCTCAATCGAGTTATGGTGGTGGTCGTGGACCCAATAGATGTGCATTAAAACTGAATCAAGGTGGCAGACTACGATGGAGAAGAGGGGTCGGAGAACGGCAGCGGAGGAGGAGCCTTCATTGCCGAGAGGCAGTGGAGGAGCCATCATCATTGGGAGGCGGAGGTGAGGAAGGGGAGGAGCTGGCGGTTGCGACGTGGATCAGGTGCTGTTAAAGGAGAGGATAAATAGAACAATGATGTGTCAGAATTTCTTCGAAGGAATTTTTGTTATTTTTTTGGGTAAGATCTAGAGTTACAAAGGGGAACTAAGATTTTGTGAAAATTTGGTGGAGACGGGGTTTTGTGGAAGGTAAAGAAAAAGAACCAGATTTAGCTCGAAACCAAACTAATGGGGGACAACTACAAGAAAAGGGATAATTGAGAATGAACACTAGAAAATTTCAACCTAAAATTTGTAACCCAATAAAAATTATCGGGACTCTCTCCCTAGGGAATCTCACCCAAAAACACACTGGCTACATAAAAACTTAAACAAACATTTTTTTAATCATAATCATTAACTAAGAAACTCATCAGTAGTCTTGGTCTTTTATAGGTCTACATCAACATAATAACTCTTACCACAATAAATGTGGACTAAGATAAGATAAACCAGCCAACTACAATAACCATCTAAAATAAAATAAGATAAAATGACCCAATTAACTAAAACAAATTAAGATAAAATGATCCAACTAATTAAAACTAACTAATCCACTAGATGACATTATCACTATGACATCAATACTTTGGAGATCGTTCATGTATAATTTATTGCTTATGTTCACAGAAAATATGGGTAAAGCATGTTTGTTGTTAGGCTCTATATAATACTGACACACAGACATGTTGAGGATGTGTTTGTAAACTTGAAAGTTCTAAGAGTGTTCTCATTTTTTTGTTTGATTGAGTAAGTTTTTTTGTTTATTAAAATTTAAAATGTCATTTAGACAAAAATGATGCATTTTCATGTAAGTTTCTATAAGCTAAGATGAGAATGCCTGAGTGGATGTTGTCTGAAGAGGAAATAGTTTGGAAGATGTGTAATAGTGAAAGCTTAATAGCTGCAGAGGTAGATGATAAAATATCTGAAGAACTTAAGATGGTTTGGGACTGAGAGTATGCCTAGGGGCCAGTTATAAGACGCAAATATTCCCACACATGATGAACAATGCAATATCTATCAGATACTCTGACCAAAGCTTGGAAGTATACATAACATCTAAAGTTTAAGCTAGTATGGGTAAGCTTAAGTGTTATGAGTGACACTTTCAGACTTGGCTAACATAAGGGTTTAAGTTGTCAACTTGATTGGTAGAGGTCTGACCAAGCATGATCTGGACATGAAACTGTAGGCTGTACTTGGCCATAACTCATTATAACTTATAAACCAGATTCCCTTGTCTTCACCTGACCCATATGTACCTATCTTTCATAGTAATAAAGGTCAGCTACATAATGCAATACATTTCCAACCCCCCAACCCAACACACACACAAACCCCACCACCACCCACCACACTAACACACAGACACAAAAATGCACATACTTAGTCTTGTACGTATATTATATCTAGGTACATACATTTATATGTCATCTAGATTTTAGATTGTGTTTATAACGTGGAAAAACTTCAGATTGCTAATACACACAAAAGCCATTCCCTTTTCCAAAATAAATAAGTTTTTTTTTTTTTATGATAAAGCACTCGAGAAAAGAGTTTTTTTTCCAGATCTCGACTCCTTGGACAATTTGTTATCAATGAGAATTCGAGGACAAGATTTGTGACTATGGAATGTTGTCAACATAGGCTGTGCTTGAAGATGGGCCTGATTTATCAAAAGTCAAATCCCAAGTTTTGTGTGAATTTGTTTGAGGATTGGTCTTATAAGCTCGTGCCTAAGCCCATGGGGAAAATTTTAAGCTGACGGAGTGGGACCCATAATCACATTGAGACCCATTGAGAAGATTGAAGTTCGATTTACCCGCCATTTTCTGACAATTTCTCAAACTGTGAAATGAATATTGTTTGGGAATTGTTTATGATATACCCTGTAATTGGCATGCCCAGTGCAACCATGAATCCATGATACGATAAGTAATGAGGGTGAAGAATAATTGTAAAACATATTTCAAATAGGTCAGAAAAGGCTTGATGGCTACAGTTCACTGTAGAAGAGTATACTCTGTTCTTCAATGTGATGTTCTATCCATGTAATATAAAGCATCTATCTGTGCCAAAGGTCCAAAACACAGAACAATATGAATAGCATATATACCAAAAACCATAATATTGATTTCTAATAAGAAATCTTCAGAAATTTTGGGCAATCATGGTGATCAAAGTGATGAATCTCATCCTTGCATCATGAAATGATTGGATTAAATTTGACATGTCAAGAATATTGTAGTATTTTATTATTTAGAAATGTCATGATTATAATGGTGTAAACACAATTTTTGGAGGAAAATCACATCAAACATGATTATTTGTTGCATTAAATGATGCTTAAAGTTGCGTATAAAACAATGAATCAGCTTCCTTCCATCTTGTTATTAGACATATCTCTAAAAATGATAACCAATAACTGATGAAATGTCATGAAATAGTTTCACTGCCTAATTAGCATAATAAATTTATTAAGCGTCTTAAAGAATGAATCCCAAAGAGATCAAAGGACACCAGGAAAGCTTCATGATTCATGAAGCAGACTGAATAATAAGCTCAAATACAATGTCAACAGCATGTTGAGCTGCAAATATGTTGAACATGAGATCTAGATGATATTTGGTTTGTGCTAAATTATTTTATGCATACTTAGCATGTACTGATTTGTGTGTTGCAATATTTCTTAGGAATGATGGTCAATGGAGGATGAAGTACTGCTCTCTTTTAATTTGGAGAGTGGTTTTCAGCGTGTTGGCTGTCTTCATGTCAGCGGTTGTCATTTATACTTTGGTGACTGATGGTCTTCCTTTCCGCATGGAATTGTTAACACCGTAAGCTTTCTATGATTTCTTTTGAAGATTGATTCTGAAATTTTGTAAATAATAAGCTTTGTTTGAACAAAATTGTACATTTCCCCCCACAGTTTATACTCTTTACTTTGGAATTGAGTAAACAATTTCTCATGGAAGGTATCCATGTCAGATGTAATGCATATAGGTATCAAAATATTGGAAACTTTATATATTAATAGACTGTAGGCTATAGAAGACGACTCTGTACATGCATGATAGTGAGATCAGTGCGTGTGTCCTTCTGAAGCTGAGTAAGTGATTCTTGTGTTCTTTATTCTCATTGTTCTCTCTCTTTTCATTCCTTTTATTTTGCAATGAGCATTGTGCATGATAATTACCAGTTTGCAGTTGGCGCAAATTGTCCTACTCTGGGGCTAGTGATTTGGTTTAGACTGTTTCACAGCGGACCTTTCTGAGCTATGTGATGACGCTTGACTCGGGAGAATATTTTATCCAGCTTCATTTGTTTCTTCTCTTTTGGAGATATGGAAATTCATTTTCTAGAAATTATATCAAGTTGTCTATAAACACAACAGAATGCGAAAGAAGCCATTATTGCAGCATTGGTTCGAAATGGAATATTCACATAATCTCCAGAGCAATGTCTATTATAAGTGTTTTAGTTTCAGTTGAGCACGGGGAGAATTTTATCTCCACCATTAATTCTAAAAAAAAATGTCTGTTATAAGTTAGTAACCACGCCTTCATGATTCTAACCATATATTTAATATTTTTTTCCCCCTTTTCTTGATTGATAAGTTTCCTTGTGTAGCTCAAACACCATTATCTTTTATTAAGTAGCTGTCGGACATGGTATCAGAGCTAGAACATATATGTGCACATAGAGTGGTTAAACTTCATTCAACAAAATTGGTCCGAACATTTTTCTATCTTTATATATTTAATACTTATATTCTTTGTGTGGTGTATAGCAGGTTTGATTGGATAATTTTTAACATTTAGCTATCAATTCTCTATCTCAATATTTAAAAAGTCCAATCACTTGGGTATCAAGCAAGCAGGGCATGATGCGTATATTGCTTCTGAAGTTCCGATGATGTGTTTACTTATTCATTCTTTCTGGTTAGGAATGAAAATTCTCATTCATGGAGAAGTGTCAATTAATGATATGTTTTTTGTGTTGGTCCAAAGGCCTTTCACCTTTGTTTTGATGATGACTAACTTATGAAGTTATGTTACTAATGATCTTGTGTTTATTAAGCTTCAGATATAGGTTAAGATCATTATTAGTGTTTGGCTTCAATAAAGGACTCGAAGTCAAGATTCGAAGTTATCACGTGTGTTGATTCAAGAGCTCGTCATCAGATTGCATCAAGTACTCGAGATGGAGTCAACCTCTATGAATCGTGTTTGGATCAAGTCGACTTGGAGAAGAAGATCGACAAGAAGACGTTGATCTAGGTTTGTTTAGTTTATATCTTGTGTAAGAATAGATTAGTTTTTGAATTGCTCAAGTTCACACACACAAATTTATAGTTTTTGGTTTCGATTTAACCGTTTTAGTTTCAAAAGAATTTTCGTTTACATGATTTACATCTAAATAGAATAAGTTTCATGGTGTATATATGTGTTGGATTCTATCTAACATATTAGAGCTTTATTGTGTAGAAAAACTTATTTCTATAAGTTTTGAGCTTTGGTTTATCATGTATACGTTTTAAATATATCAAGTTTACATCTTTTAGTTTCATGAATTGATTTTATCAAAAGAAGTTTACATGGTTTATATGTATATTGAATTTCATTTATATACATTGATGGTTCATATATGTCTAGAAAAACTTACTTTGATATATCTAGTTCATGTGTTTAAGTTTTATTTTTATCAAAACTTATTTTAGTTTTTATTATCAAAAACAAGTATATTTTATCTACTATGTGTATTGAATTCTATCCATACAAATCATGCTTCAAATGTGTTTCAATATCTTGTTTTTGTATTTATACAAGTTTATAGAAAAATCAGATTTTCAATACAAAGTTTGATTTTTGAAAAATATGATTTTTAGTTTAAGCTTTAATTTCTATACCTCAAAAATAGTTCACATGTTTGTAATATGTATTGATTTTTAATCACACATATTTGTACTTCAATTTATTTACATGAACTTATTTTTGTGAAATTTATAAGATTTTAGTGGAATTTATATGGATTTTCAAAGTTTAAGTTTTTAACCCTATGAAGTGGCTGTTTGGGCTGCTTACGGCCGACCGACCGGTCGACTGAGTCAAAGTACGATTCATTCAGTAAACCGGGCGGTCGACCGACGTGCACATGCTTAGAGCCTTGGCTTGGTCGACCGATCGGTCAACCGTAGCAAGGAGCGGTCGACCAACTGGCTCACTCAACTCTCGGGTAGGGGCCGGTTGACCGAGCGATCAAACCGACAGAGAGTTAAAACTCTCTCTGCCTGGGGCGGTCGACCGACAACCCCAACGGTCAGAAATCTGACCATATCGACTGACAGGCCAGTTTGGCCTGGTTCTGCCCCCTAACAGCTAGTTTTCTGAACCTCTATATTAAATAGTCTATTTGGCCAGTTTTGGCAAGATTTTCAAGAGATAATTTTTTCCCACTTCAATTGAGTTTTCAACAAGTTTTTAAAACATCTTTTTAGCTTCAAAATTAGTATCTTTATTTCAGTGTTCTAAATGGCGGCCACAGCGGCTACATCGGCCGGGAAAATTTATCGGGGATGGGGATATATCGGGCACATATCGGGGATATTTTTCAAAAATCGGATGTGAAAATCGGACTGTAAATATACATTTCTTGTTTTAAATTACATCTCAATAAGACAATATATGCATAAATTATATAAAGCTATATAAAACATCATACTTATATGTTTAAGATATACTTAACTCGATAACTTGCATTACGCTTATAAATGCATAATCACTATCCAAGTGTAGAATCTTCACAAATGCCATATTGTCACATCGCTCGAATTACCCAAATACCTAACCTAGAAATTGAGTGTAAAACGCTATATCGGGTTCAAAATCGCCGAAATTGCGGCCGATATATCGGGTCCATGCCGATTTATCGGCGATTTTGGGTGAAAATCGCTATATCGGTTGGATATGCCAAATCATTGCGGCTAGGTGTCGTAAACGCAATATCGGCGCAATATCGGGGTTATATCGGGGATATTTAGAACACTGCTTTATTTAGTTTCAAAGTTTTAAAAAATCAAAGAAAAACAAGTTTTGGGAATCTAGTTTCTTGTTCTACATTCTATATCATTTCAAGAGTTCTCCCAAGTGTTTTTCTGTGTGTTTTCTTTTTCAAAATCTTTGTTCACTCACATACTTGAGATATCAATTCAAAATCTATTCTCTAGGATCTTATATTGTGAGAGATGTTTTGTTTGTGGTCTTTTGAGATCACCAAGTCTTATTTGTGGTCTAAGTGATCACCAAGTTGTAATTCTTTCTTTACTTTGTGCTTGGCTTAGTGCCTTCCCTCTTGTGTAGAGGTGTGAGAGAGTTGGAGCTGTTTACTTCTTATTTGTAAGTTGTAAATTCCTCGATGGAGGTCTCTTTGTAGAAGGTCCTTGGAGGACATAGTGGAAATTCTTCTGTGTGAAGGCGGGGACATAGAGCAGTGGCTCGAACCTCAAACATATCTTTGTGTTTGCTTTTGGATCTCTCTATCTCTCAACTCTCTTTATAGCTTGCATTGTTATTATTACTTATATCCATACATGCTAGATATTGTTTGTGTGCACTAGCATTAAACTAAGAGAGCTATTGAAGAACCTCAACTCATAATTTAGAGGAATCGTGAGGAGAAGTTCCAGAACCCTTCATGAAAAATTCGGACTCACTCTTGGTTATACATTAGTGTAAAAATTGTAATTCCTCATTATTTGTCATATAGATTAGCATTACACTACCCCCTCTAGATGTATTTTTCAATTGGTATCAGAGCTAGCACTCATGATATTCAATTTAATCACCTAGGAGTATGATCCTCTTTTGCTAATCTATATATTTTGTTTTACACACATATTGTTATCACTCATGGATTATCTTGCACCACCCATGTATGATGTTTTCAAAATTGACATGTAGAAATTTAAAATGAGTGCTTATCTCAAAGCTCTAGGATTGCATGTTTATCTTGCCACTATCAAGAAATTTTATATTGATAATAACAAGTACTTAGAGGCTAATGCACAAGCCATGGATGCACTTAAGCACACACTAAGTAAAGAACATATTTCTTATTGTGATTCTGCTTTTATAGTGTGAAACACATTGACCTCTTTCAAGGCAATTTGGAGAGAGAACCTATTGGAGATGAGTCCGAGCAAAAGTGCTACATGATTCAAGGGAATGACTCCCTTGAGGTAACTTCGGACACTCATCTTGAAGATTATGCTAGCTCTTTTAATGATTATGATAGTAGTATGGAAGCCCATGCTTTGAATGAAGAGCTTTCTAGATTTTGTGAAAACTTGCTTTCAAATATAAGGTTTTAAAAAATAAGAGTTTTGATTAAAGAAAGAAAATGAGATGTTTTCAAAACTCGATTTGATTTTAAAAGAGAAGGTTGAGGTTTCAAGTGAAAAAATTCTATGAAATCCCAACTTGATTTTATTTTGAAAGAAAATGAGATTTTAAAAAATAAAAATGAATTGGATGATGTTTTGAAGAAAAATGAGGATTTGTCTTTAAGACTTGAATTTGTTTTAAAAGAGAACGATTCTTTGAAAAATAAAATTACTTTGATCTCAAAGAATTGGATTTTGTTTCTTTTTTCGAAAAATGATTTTGATTCCCAATCTTGTCATGATTCTATTGCTTCATCTTCTTGTGATAAGAATTTAGTTTTTATTGATTGCTCCACTTCTTCTTTTATTGATAATGATATTTGTATGTTGAAAAAGTGTAGAATGTTTGGGCTCCACTTTGAACCGATGTGCTAGTAATCATAAGACGTTGGAATTCATGTTTCATAAGAAACATGCTCCACTTATACATGCATACCATTCACGACATACACATGCTTTTTATGTTCGCACACATGACTCTTTATATGCTAGAGTGTAGACTTGTACACATTGTGATCGTAAGGGTCACCTTATAAAATTTTGTTATGATAAAATAAATGTTTTAAATTTTGCAAGTTAAAATGTTGGGTTAGAGGTACTAACCCTCAAGGACCCAAAAAAGTTTGGGTACCAAAATTCATTCTTATTTCTTTTGATGTAGTTATGGGCTCTCACAAGACGTGAGAGTATTGGTGTCTTGGTGGTGGATGCGTTTGAGCTAATTGAACACTACACTGGATGCATCGCTATCAAGGAAGTTTTGGTGGGAGGACCACCAAGTTTTTGGAGATATAAAGATTAGTTCACTCGGTTTGATAACTATCTCTATTTTTCTTACTTTGTTTATGTTTATATGCTTTCATGTTTTTAAATTGAATAGTTTTAGCATGTCATGATTTTCATGCTCAAATGCAATGATTATTAGACTTGTTTTATACATATGTAGTTTTTAAGATACACCTATGCTTGTATGAATCCATACTTTTGTGTTCTCTCTATAGTTTAGCTATTATGTATATCCTAGTGTTAATAATACTTGCATTTATGCTAATGATCATATTTGTTTATTTATCATGTTTTGATGTTTTGAGCATATGATATTTTGATTACATGTTTAGATGTAATTTTTATTAAAACTTGTATTTATACTTATACAATTAGTGAGTTATACTTGATTCTCATGTTTAGATACTTTATTGTTCTTGTGTACTCATTACATGTACTTGTATGACTTAGTTTTGATGACTTACATTTATACTTATATTTCTATAATTTTTTATATCACTCTTATTCATGTTTTCATAAAAATGTGTTTAGATTCATGTATATGTAAATTTTGTTTAAAACTATATGACATACATATTTTATTCTTGAGTATGACATACATATTTTATTCTTGAGTCACTTGCTTTATATGCCATGTACTCTTTTATAGACTTAATTCATGTTTGGGATAAATATGTATGCTTTAGTTTTGACAAATCATATATATACCTTGAAGTTCATTTGGTTTTTAATGAAAATAGAATTTTTCATATTTTATGATTTCATATTTATGAAAGGGAATTTCATGTGTTTTGATTGAGCTTCATTTCTTATCTTCATGATTATATTTCTTACATGATTCTAGTACACTCGATATATCTTTTGTTTACTCATGGTTTTGAATCATGAGCCTATTGTGCTTCATAAATTTTTGAATGTCAAATACTGTGTATTTAGCATATTTTTATGATATATATGTTTTTATTCCTTATTTGAAGGATTTCATACTAGTTTTTAAAATTACTTTTAAACTAGTCTTTATTCTTCAATTGGTAGAGTTTTTAACTTATACTATATTATTTTCAAACGTTATTTTTTAAAAACTTCTATCCTACAAGGGCGATTGGCTGGGCGACCATGCCTTATATGCTCTTTAATGACTATATTTTTTAAACTTGTGCATGAAGGGTGGATGTTATGAGTTATACACATGATTCCCATATTATTTCATTTTTGTATACTCATGTTTTCTTATATATGTATGCATCATGTTTCAATTGCTCTGATCATACATACATATATATGATTTCTTGTGCTAGATTAACAATACTTATACATACATGTTTTATAGCACAAATTATTTTATGCTAAGCTTGATTTAGCTTTAAATGTTAATTGGTATCTTTTACAATCTTATGCATTGAGTTTGTTGGTATTTTAAAAAAGGAGAGAAAAATTTTTGATGTTATTTTCAATTGGTATTTTACTCCCACTCTTTTTGAGAAAAATATTTTGTTTTTAGTAAATGCTTATATTTCGCAAATGGTTTAGAACTTAAAAAAAGATTGATTTCATAGATTATTTTCAATTGGTATAATTTTTTTATCCATGTTTTTCAATTGGTATATTTTTTTTATATCAAAATATTTTTTTAATTAGTGTTTTTTCAATTGATACATATTTTTATTTTCAATTGATATATGTTATCAATTGATATTTTGCCTTCTTTGTTGATGACTGACAAAAAGGGGGAGAATGATTTAGTGTATATACGCATGTTTATGTTTGTTTATGCAGATATATGTTTTTATGCATATTTATATGCATATGTTTTTATAGTTTTGATATTTAAAAGTTCTTATTGCATATCCATTCTATTAGTATCTATGTTTATTGGTATCTGAACTTCATTGAATATCTATATGTTTATGTTTATTTTATACTATGTATGAGTTAAGGAGGAGCTTCTATGAAGCTTATCTTTAATCCATGCATATATAATCTCATAAGTTTTGTCATCATCAAAAAGGGAGAGATTATTGCCCAAAGGCCTTTCACCGTAGTTTTGATGATGACTAACTTATGAAGTTATGTTACTAATGATCTTGTGCTTATTAAGTTTCATATATAAATCAAAATTATTATTAGTGTTTAGCTTCAACAAAGGACTCAAAGTCAAGATTCGAAGCTATCACGTCTGTTGATTCAAGAGCTCGCGCGTCAATATCGCATCGAGTACTCGAGATGGAGTCAAGCTCTATGATCGTATTTGGATCAGGGATCGTGTTTGGATCAGATCGACTTGGAGAAGAAGATCGACAAGAAAATTTTGGTTTAGATTTGTTTAGTTTAGATCTCGTATAAGAATAGATTAGTTTTGAATTGCTCAAGTTCACACACATAAGTTTATAATTTTTGGTTTCGGTTAACAGTTTTAGTTTTAAAAGAATTTTCATTTACATGATTTGCTTCTAAATAGAATAAGTTTCATGATGTATATATGTGTTGGATTCTATCTACACATATTAGAGTTTTATTGTGTAGAAAAACTTATTTCTATAAGTTTTGCGCTTTGGTTTATCATGTATACGTTTTTAATATATCAAGTATACATCCTTTAGTTTCATGAATAGACTTCATCAAAAGAAGTTTATATGGTTTATATGTATATTTGATTTCATCCATATACATTGATGGTTCATATATGTAATTTCATGTATCTAGTTCATGTGTTTAAGTTTTGTTTTTATCAAAACTTATTTTGATTTTTATTGTCAAAAATAAGTATATTTCATCTACTATGTGTATTGGATTCTATCCATACACATCATGCTTCAAATGTGTTTTAATATCTTGTTTTTATATTTATACAAGTTTATAGAAAAATCGGATTTTCAATTCAAAGTTTGGCTTTTGAAAAATACGGTTTTTAGTTTAAGCTTTAATTTTTATACCTCAAAAATAGTTCAAATATTTGTAATATGTGTTGATTTTTAATCACACATATTTGTTCTTTAATTTATTTACATGAACTTATTTTTTTGAAATTTATAAGATTTTATTGGAATTTATATGGGTATCAAAGTTTAAGTTTTTAACCCTATGAAGTGGATGTTTGGGCTGCTTACGGCTGACCGACCAGTCGACCGAAGCATGGCTCGGTCGACCGGGCGGTCGACCGCCGTGCACAGAAACGTGCACATGCATAGAAACGTGGCTCGGTCGACTGATTGGTCGATTGTAGCAAGGAGCGGTCGACCGACTGGCTCATCCAACTCTCGAGTTGGGACCGGCCGACGAGCGGTCGACCGACAGAGAGTTGAAACTCTCTCTACCTTGGGGCGGTCGACCGGGCGGTCGTCCGGCAACCCAATGGTCAGAAATTTGAGCGTTGGCTGGTCGATCGGGTGGTCAACCAACAGGCCAGTTTGGCCTGGGTTCTGTCCCTAACAGTTAATTTTCTGAACCTCTATATAAAGGGTTCATTCGGTCAGTTTTTGGCAAGATTTTCAAGAGCTAATATTTTCCCACTTCATTTTCAGCAAGTTTTTTAAACAAGTTTTTGAGCTTAAAAATAATATCTTTATTTAGTTTCAAAGTTTTAGGAATCTAGTTTCTTGTTTTACATTTCTATATCATTTCAAGACTTTTTCCTAGTGTTTTTCTGTGTGTTTTCTTTTTTAAAATTTTTGTTCACTCACATACTGGGGCTATCAATTTAAAATCTATCCTCTAGGATCTTTTATTGTGAGATGTGTTTTATTTGTGGCCTTTTGAGATCACCAAGTCTTATTTGTGGTTTAAGTGATCACCAAGTTGTTTTTCTTTCTTTACTTTGTGCTTGATTTAATGCCTTCCCTTTTGTGTAGAGGTGTGAGAGAGTTGGAGCTGTGTACTCCTTATTTGTAAGTTGTAAATTCCTCGGTGGAGGTCCCTTTGTGGAAGGTCATTGGTGGATATAGTGAAAATTTTTCTGTGTGAAGGCGGGGATGTTGAGTAGTGGCTCGAACCTCGAAACATATTCTTGTATTTGCGTTTGGATCTCTCTATCTCTTAACTCTCTACTCTCTTTATATCTTACATTGTTATTATTGCTCATATCCATACATGTTAGATATTGCTTGCGTGCTCACACTAATGTTAAATCAAGAGAGCTATTGAGCACCTCAACTCATAATTTAGAGGAATCGTGAGGAGAAGTTTCAGAGCCCTTCATGGGAATTCAGACTCCTCTTGGTAGTACATTGTGTGTTAGTGTAAAAATTTTAATTCCGCATTATTTGTCATATGGATTAGCACACACCTATTCACCCCCCCCCCCCCCCCCCCCCCCCCCCCACAAACTAGGTGTATTTTTCATCTGGTACATGGCACCTGTAGACAAAAATATTTTAAGTAGTTACATTCTTTTCAATTTCTTGAGACACTGTAAATACATATGTTTAATTAATGAGACATGTATTAGTTAATTCCATGCCCTGTAAACTTCAATTAAAGTCCTTTGTTTTTGTTACATATTAGCCTGGCAACTATAGAAGTGTGTTTTAGCTATCACATTATTTACAATTTCTTTAGGCATTATAACCTTCATTGTGAAACTTTTCCTTTATTGTGTGGACCAGTTGCATTTTTTTTGAATCTTTTGATTTCTTGCATCTTTTGAGTACCAGCCTTTTCCAGCTTTCGTACATTTTAGTTCTTAGCTTTGTTTATTTTAACATACATGATGCATGCCATAATTAATATAATTTGATTATATGAAATGCATGCAGGTGGATGGCTGCAACCTTGATTGATTTCTATATAAATGTTGTTGCTATATCGGTAAGCCATGACTTAACTTTTTGTTATATGTGAATTTCTTTTTGCCTCATAGCTACTGAACAAAGTTTTGAGCTAGTGTGTCAACCACCTAATGCAACTGTACCCTGTGACATTGCTCTGAAGAGCCATGGTTAAGAAGATTCTTGTATCGAATCCCAAAGAAAAGGAATATAAGTTGGAAAGTCTGTCTTTTGTTGTTGCATTGTTCTTTCATTTTCTGGTGTAGATATTTAAATTGAGGATGTAGATACTGTTGGTATATTTTAAACATCTTGTTCTTGGAAGCTAAAAGCATCCTCAAAGAGCTTCAAACATTTTTACAATTCCCATGATAGTGAAAAAATGATACAAATCCTATGATAGTGCATACATAATTCAGGAGTCCGCCCATGCCATTTTAGCCTTCTGATTCTAATTGTCCTTCTCCTGCTAGAGCTGCAGCTATCAATTTAGATATCTTGGATTCAATTCTCTCACAATTGTGACATTGAAGAGTTGGAGTTTAATTTAGCAGTCAAATTCTGTCTTCATGTCCTTACCCTGTTAATGAGAAAGTATCAAAGTTGGTACTTTCATTTTATAAATGTTTATTTAACTTGTTAGAAGGTTATGGGTCAAGATCTATAACAAATCTACAAACAAGCAGCAATCTGTTCCTTCCAGGAAAGGTTTTATGTCCTTTGATATGAGTTTGGATCTTGGCCATTTTATCTCTTTTCCACCTTTGTAATAGTGAAGAGAAAACCTTCATAATTTGAGAAAAAATGTTGCCGTCATCATAATCATAACTCTTATTTTTCTTTTGACAACCTAGGTTTGGTTTCCTGCAAAAGATGTACTGGTTTTCTTTGGGCATCTTGAGGGGAAAGGCTATGACTGTTGATAGTGTGCCATTCTAATGTCTCAAAAAAACTGCATACATTGCACTGCCTCCAAGCAATCCAATCTACTAAGCTTCTATTTTGCTGTCAGTGACTAACAGCTTATATTTTAACAGGCATCTACTTGACAAATGGATCTTTGTCTACAAATTTGTTCTTGGTTTTTTCTTGTTCCTTTTTCTTTTTTCTTTCTATATCGAAAATGCCTAGCATCCACACACATGAAAATATAGTAAAGGAGAAATGGACATTAACCAAATTACTTCTGAGGAGATGGTGTGATGTCCCCATCAGGAGACCATAGAACTTCTGGACTGAAGATGTGCCTATCACGTGTTACTAGTTCTTGGGAGAGTCATTAACTTATTTTAACATAGATATTTTCCTTAAACATTATAAAATGTATGAAAAACACCACGAGTGTAAATTTCTTAGGAGGAAAAAAGAAGGTGACATGCTCTATCTAAATTTTCATTGTCCTTTTACCACTTTATGTTGTAGAAGGGCTGGATTAAAGGGGCTTAGTGCCTAAGACTATGTAGATAAGGTTTAAGCGTTTTTTTTTTTCCCCTTTGGGAGCGGGGGGATGATCAATAGGTTAATGCATGCATATAAGTTTGTATAATTCCATTAACAAACTATTTGGTTCTGTATTGCAATATGATTGATCAAGATGGACTGTTATCTAAAGCAATATGATTGAAATCTGTAAGAAATGTCTTTCTAATAATAGATCTGACGCAAACTATTTGAACCACTCATCTCGGCCATATGTATTACATAGACAACAAATTCTAATCCATAATATCCTTGCATAAAATATTCCTAATCATGTCCTTGACGACCATAACCAGTTTCATTCAGTGTTAGTAGGTGGATAAACTTCTGGTAATGCCTTTTATGGATATCTTATGTGTCCAATTTCAATTTAGGTGGCCCGTCATTCACGTCCCGCCAAGGTTGGCCTGATGGTCAAATTTCTAGGTTTCTTTCTTGTGGTCTGACATTTGGACAGGACTGTTTATGCCACTTTATGACACTGAATGACATCCAAATAACTGTCTTATGATGATACCACCTTTCCATTGATGCGCTGGGTGCTTCTGTCAGGAAGATGTCAAGCCTAGCATTGGTTCTTGTAAAGTTTAATCAATTTCGTGAAACTATGAAATAACTTGCATTGATCTTTCTTCATAAAATACCATGCATCCATGCTTATCTATCTGCATGTACGAGTTCCTTGATATCAAGTTATTGGAAGTTGTTGTGGAAGTGCCTTATTTTAAAGAGCGAGTCCCACGACTAATTAAAGGGATTTCACGATCAGTTGATTTCTTCAAGATCAACGGTCGAGATCTTTCTCAATGTTTAGGTTATCAAAACTCTTTATAAAGAGTTTGGTAATTTAGGCTTTTTGTGGAGAGAGATAAGGGTGGGAACTCTTTGCACGTAATGTAGATCAAGAAGGAGAGGATCGAGTTAAAGAGAACAATGAATACCTCTTTGTGATCAAGCCAAGAAAGATGCTCGAAATAAATGGGTGATTGATTGGCCTTGAGAAAAAGTACTCTTCATAAATGTATGAGTTCAATCTTCATAGTTGTATTGGAAAAGAGAGATGGGATGTGTGATTGCTCTCTTGTACTCCATGTTACTATAATGTATCTCTCTCGATGCTCTTTCCGTGGATATAAACCATGTTTGGCCAAACTACGTAAAATATTCTCTTATACACACACACACACACATATATATATACACATATATATAGGGGTTACTGTATCTCAGCCTGCAGGCTGAGATAGTTTCTCAGCCGGCGGGACGTGGCTGAATATATGCCACACATCGGCCGCAGTGTGTTGGCGCCAAAAAAATCAAAAAAATTCCGCCTAAACAATCGTGAAACAAATTGACCAAAATACCCTTTTTTAATTCTAAACTGGAATAAAGTCATGAACAAACAAAATTTCAGTTGAATATATCTACAGTTATAAAATTCGTAATTTTAATACATCAAAAAATATAATTAAAAAAAATTAGATCAATATAATGTAAAATAAGAAGAAGCATTGAAAATTTAAAAAACATGCCATGGTCGCAGACTTAATACAATATAACAACTGTGACACAGTCGCAGTCACTAGCCGCACTCATATTATAACAAAACGTTTTTATGCGACCTAATACAATATAATTTTAATTTTATATGACAACTGCGACACAGTCGCAATCACTAGTCGCAGTCATTGTATAACAAAACTTCTTTATATAACGTCTGCGACCCTAGTCGCATTCTATCGTACAACAATGTGACCTCCTTCAGTACTGCGACCAAAGTCACAATTTTCTTTCCCATGCCTTATGTAAAAGATTTTTAATATGCGACTAGGGTGGATTAGCCATGCGACCCTGAGATCAATTCGCGTATATCAAATCTTATAAAATTACTATATTAATTACACTGAATTAAATGAAGTAATTAATATTCTTTCTACCGTGATACAACAACAGTCTAGAAAAAAGAGATGCACTAATGTTAATCTCGAGAAAGAAAAGATGTGCACCATACGTAATCTAAAGATATAGGCAAACAATTCTATAAAAAGTTAATTTGTACTTCATGTATTAAACCTCTGGAAAAAAAAGAACTCTTCGGATTCTCCCACAATAAATCTTCAATTAAATATTTAATTTTTTTTACCACTTCCTACCATACTCAACACTCACCTGTAACAATTATTATTACTATTCACGTTCTTCCACAATATTGACCTTTATATAATGCTTGTAACTAATATATTATCTCATACCTAAAAACTATATTTTTGTTCTTCCTTTTCAATTTGATTTCAAAAACTTCCAAAAAAACAATTCATTCTTGAATCATGTCTTCCCCATCTTCTTCCTCTGAATACTTAGATTTCAACTTCAATCGTTCCCCCACCGGTCCTTTGTCTTCAGGATATTCTAGTGAATCTGATACCAGTCTGGACTTCACTAAATAATGTATTAATTGATCCTCCTATTCATGATGATAATGAAGTTTTAATGTGGGTTAGTGAAGAAGACATTATTCCTCTGCACTTGACGGAGACATGCTTGATGAAAGCATGTTCTCTGATGATGTAGGCTCGCTTCCTAACAACGGGTCAGACGAAGAGCTTGATAGAGACGATTCATTCTGGGAGTTCATCGGTGAAACAAAAAAACCTCAAAACAGGAAGATGATGAGGAAATAAGTGATGAAGAGGAAGAGCAGAAGAATGAAGACGATGAATCTGCTTATGATGGTGATAATGACGAGGATTAGGATTTCCTGATCTTCTGATATTCAATTATATTTTGTCTTCTTTTAAAAGCTTTTAATTCTATTTTTTTGTAAGGTCTCTTTCTCACTATATTAACTTATAAGCTCTTTTAATTACATATCCAAACTGCGACTGCTGCTCTTAAACACTGCGACCATAGTCGCAGTCCTACTACTGATGCAATAATTAAAAATAATTCATACGTTATAGGCGGCTAAGACAAAAGATACGGTGAACTGCGACTATAGAATCAGTCCTTATTCAGACAACAGTAAAAAATAAAGAACAAAAAGAATATAAAATAATACGTAAACTGTGATTATACTATCGCTCTCGTTAAATACTGCGACCATAGTCGCGGTACTACGATCATAGTCGCAGTCCATGGTCGCATAATATATGTAAAAACCAATTTAATTGTTAATAGGAGGATCGGACAAACATTCAGAAATTATACGAAGGACAGTATTTGATGACTAACGGTTGACAATTTATGTTCGCAGTTACTTAATCATTTATCAGTTCCCAATGCGACTATGGTCGCAATAATGTACTATTTTGGAGTTCAAAGTAATTTAAAATTATAGTGTATTAACTTTTAAACTGTTTTGGATAACTGAACAGTCACCTAGGAAGTATACAATTTTTGGAAAAGGTAGAAAATATATTTGAGAGATATTCACGTGGTCCGAGATCTTAAACCTTTTGGAATTCTGGGATTAAAAATATATAAAGGGTCATGAGCAAAGGATTAAAAACATACTAAGTTATTTTTGCTCAAACTCGTTACTCTCACTGTTCGGAAAATAGATTCAAAAAATGTCTTCACCACCGTCTTCACCGGAAAGAAGCCAATCATCTAATGATGATTGGATGTTTAGTTCTGAACCGATGTCTCGCTACGGGTCAGAATCTGAGCTTGATACAGACGACCCGTTTTGGGAGTTCATTGATGAACCAAAACACAAACATGAAGAGGAAGAAAGCGAAGAGAAGAATGTCGCTGAAGAGGAGGAAGAGACGGAAAGCGATACAGAAGACGAAAGCATGACTCTTGACGACGAATCTGATTACGATGGTGATGACGAGGATTAGAAGTTTAAAAAATTGTATTTTGTATTTTTTTTAAATATATATAAATCTGTTTTCTAAAGTTAATTGTGTGAATTATATTTTTTACTACTATGTCTTGGTTGAAATGCTGTACAATTGTTACAAACCTTCATTTTAAATATTTTACGCTAAACGAATATACTACGACCATGGACGCAGTTAATAATTATATTACTTCACCCGTATAAATTTTAAAATGAAAAGTTGCGACTTTGGTCGCAGTTGCATGATGCAGACTTAATAAATAAACTGCGACCTTGGTCGCAGTTGCTGGTCTTTAGTCTTAATCAACAACAACACTGCTACCTTGGTTGCAGTTGCTAACCGTAGTCTTAATAAAATACAATGCGACCTTGGTCGCAGTTGCTGGTTTTTGGACTTAATAAAATACACTGCGAACTTGGTCGCATTCGCTGGTCTTTATTTTTAATCAACAACAACACTGCGACCTTGGTCGCAGTTACTGGCCGCAGTCTTAAAAAATAATCTGCGACCTTGGTCGCAGCTGCTGGTCTTTAGTCTTAATCAACAACAACACTGCGACGAGGTGACACGTCACCGCAGAAGTTGCTCAGTCGCAGTCTTTGGTCGCAGTGTCGACCCTGATCGCAGTTGTTTCTATTTGCAATGTAGTCTTATGCGACCTTGGTCGCAGTGTCGTCTCTGGTCCAAGTTGTTTTGTTTGCAATGCATGACTGCGACCAACGTCGTAGTTTATTAAAAACAAATATGATTTTTATTTATGTCCAGGCATTTATCTCCAGGCATGTGAAAATGATACAAAACGCTCTCTTATACAATAAGATTGAGTTTTACAATACAACAGTACAAAGAAGACTAAACATTAAAAAAGCCCTTGTTGACTAAGAGCAGTGGTGTTATTGAGGTCTGGTGGCAGCAGAATCCTCCGATTCCACCTGACCCTCCAAAGTGGCGGGATACGATCCTTCATTGATGAACATCTCTTCCACCAGAAGGTTATCCAGTGCTACCCGCCACTATATCCACCACATCCCCCGCCGTCATACCCACTCTGACCATCCCGTACCAGCAAGCTTGACTGGTGCATCAAGTCCGAGGAGATCTTGGTGAGGGTTAAGTCCTCGTCAGGGATCATGACTTCTTCCCTTGTGAACGACGAGGACCATGACTTCTTCCCTTGTGGACGATGAGGTCTATGACTTCTTCCATTGTGGACGAACATCGATTAAGTTCGTCCATAGGGTCATCTTTATCCATGGAGACAGGCCCCTATTAGAGACTCTGAAGAAGGCGGAAATTCTCAGAGCAATTGCTCTCGAAAGAAAACAGTCTAATTGTGGGAGAGGGTAAGCCCTATTTATAGGCAGCCCATAATAACTATAATTAATGGTTCATTAATCAGAACTGTCGGCCTTAATGATCGCACGACTATCGAAGTCCAATGGAAGGCTGAGCGTGGAGTGTCGTTTCAAGAAGCGTCGAAGACGCTGGTCTACAACCGCCAGCGCCGGTTTGGCATTAAAAGACATTAACGCCTAAACCCAATGAAGAGCCGACGCGTGGACAACCGCTTCGGGAAATAATGAATGGTGCGGGTTTGTCAACGTAGACTTGACGTTTAAAGATCTCATAAAATATTTATGACAGGTCGCGTCTCTCGGAGTGACTCCAAGTCGCGTCCCCTCAGCAAACTTTTCATTTTTCATTTAGATTCAAAAATGACTTAATCCAAAACAACAGCACGGCTACCTTGGTCGCAGTTGCTGGCAGCAGTCTTAATCCAAAACAACACTACGACCTTGGTCGCTATGCATGTTAATATAAGGAAACACTTACTTAACGTACTGCGACCTAAGTCACAGTCCATGTAATGCAACCCTAGATTGCAGTTGCTGGCCATCTTTATCAATAACAACACTGCGACCTTGGTCGCAATTAACCATGTACACTGCGACCAAAGTCTCTGACTAAGGTCGCAGTTTAAATGTACACTGCGACTAAAGACTCTGACTACATTATATACAAAAAAATTAAACTATAAGTAGAAATTTATCGCAGGCTGAAAAAATTGATCTGAAAAGATTTTATATTTTCAGAAAAAATTTTATCGCAGACTGAAAAGGATAAACTAGATCTTTCAAAAAAGAGGTAAAGAAATAGGGCGAAAAGTAATTTATATAAAATAACCTAAATCCTATAAAGAGCGGCAAAAAAAGGGAGAAAATAATAATAAACAATAAGAAAAGTTATCGAAAGGGGTATTTGATAATTTAACTTCTCCCTAAAAGCGGGCCGCAAGTCAGTGAGGTGACAAATCGAGCCACGTCACCGCAGGCTGAGAGAGTACTCTCAGCCCGCGGGCTGATATACATTTTTCTCATATATATATATATATCTCTCTCAGCCTGCGGTGACGTGGCTCGATTTGTCACCTCACTAACTTGCGGCCCGCTTTTAGGGAGAAGTTAAATTACCCAATACCCTTATGATAACTTTTCCTTATTGTTTATTATTATTTTCCCCCCTTTTATTTTGCCGCTCTTTATAGGATATAAATTACTTTTCGCCTTATTTCTTTACCTCTTTTTTGAAAGATGTAGTTTCTCCTTTTCAGCCTGGGATAAATTTTTTTTTGAAAATATAAAATCTTTTCAGATCAATGTTTTCAGCCTGCGATAAAATTCTACTTTATAGTTTAATTTTTTTTGTATATAATGTAGTCAGAGTCTTTGGTCGCATTGTACATTTAAACTGCGACCTTAGTCAAAGTCTTTGGTCGCAGTGTACATGGTGAAATGCGACTAAGGTCGCAGCATTGTTATTGATAAAGATAGCCAGCAACTGCAATTTAGGGTTGCATTACATGGACTGCGACTTTGGTCGCAGTACGTTAAGTAATTATTTTTTTTGAATATAATGTAGTCAGAGTCTTTGGTCGCATTGTACATTTAAACTGCGACCTTAGCCAAAGTCTTTTGTCGCAGTGTACATGGTTAAATGCGACCAAGGTCGCAGTGTTGTTATTGATGAAGATGGCCAGCAACTGCAATCTAGGGTTGCATTACGTGGACTGCGACTTTGGTCGCAGTACGTTAAGTAAGTGTTGTTTTATTAAGTGTTATTTTTTGGATTAAGTCATTTTTTGAATCTAAATAAAAAATGAAAAGTTGTCTGTTGTCTGATGCGACTTGGAGTCAGTCCGTGAGACGCGACCTGTCATAAAGATTTTATGAGATCTTTTAACGTCAAGTCTATGTTGACGAACCCCGCACCATTCGTTGTTTCCCGAAGCGGTTGTCTACGCGTCGGTTCTTCATTGGGTTTAGGCGTTAATGTCTTTTAATGCCAACCGGCGCTGGCGGTTGGAGACCATTAATGCCGACGATTCTGATTAATGAACCATTAATTATGGTTATTATGGGCTGCCTATAAATAGGGCTCACGCTCTCCCTTTAACAGTCCATAATTAGACTGTTTTCTTTCGAGAGCAATTGCTCTGAGAATTTCCGTCTTCTTCAGAGTCTCTAACAGGGGCCTGCCTCCATGGATGAAGATGACCCTATTGACGAATTTGATCGATGTTCGTCCACAAGGGAAGAAGTCATAGACCTCATCGTCCACAAGAGAAGAAGTCATGGTCCTCGTCGTTCACAAGGGAAGAAGTCATGATCCCTGACGAGGACTTAATCCTCACCGAGATCTTCTCTGACTTGATGCACCAGTCAAGCTTGCTGGTAACGGATGGTCAGAGTGGGTATGGCGGCGGGGGATGTGGTGGATATAGTGGTGGGTAGCATTCCCTGTGAGGTCTCAAAACCTCCTCTCTTATCCCAGAAGTGACATCGAGGAAACTCCATGCTCACTGGATAACCTTCTGGTGAAGAGATGTTCATAAACGAAAGATTCTGCTGCCACCAGACCTCCAGGAGAAGATTGCTCTTAGTAGTCAACAAGGGCTCTTCTTGGCTCTTTTGATGTTTTGTCTTCTTGGATACTTTGATGTTTAGTCTTCTTTGTAACACTCAATCTTATTGATTCTGCTGCCACCAGACCTCAAGAAGAAGATTTCTCTTAGTCAACAAGGGATTTTTTGATGTTTAGTCTTCTTGGCTACTTTGATTTTTAGTCTTCTTTGTAACACTCAATCTTATTGATTCTGCTGCCACCAGACCTCAAGAAGAAGATTGCTCTTAGTCAACAAGGGATTTTTTTGATGTTTTAGTCTTCTTTTGTACTGCTGTATTTGTAACACTCAATCTTATTGTATAAGAGATCGTTTTGTATCATTTGCACATGCCTGGAGATAAATGCCTGGACATAAATAAAAGCATATTTGTTTTTTTTAATAAACTACGAACTTTTTCGCAGCCATGCATTGCAAACAAAACAACTATGATCATAGATGACACTGCGACCAAGGTCGCATAAGATACATTGCAAACAGTAACTACTGTGACCAGGGTCGACACTGCGACCAAAGACTGCGACTAAGCAACTGTTGCGGTGACGTGTCACATCGTCGCAGTGTTGTTGTTGATTAAGACTAAAAACCAGCAATAGCGACCAAGATTGGAGATTATTTTTTTAAGACTGCGGCCATCAACTGCGACCAAAGTCGCAGTGTTGTTGTTGATTATTTATAAAGAGCACCAACTGCGACCAAGGTCGCAGTGATGTTGTTGATTAAGAGTAAAGAACAGCAACTGCGACCAGGTCGCTGTGTATTTTATTAAGACTAAACAGCAACAACTGCGATCAAGGTCGCAGTTTATTTTATTAAGACTACGGTCAGAAACTGCGACCAAGGTAGCAGTGTTGTTATTGAGTAAGACTAAAGTCCAGCAACTGCGACCAAGGTCGCAGTGTATTTATTAAGTCTGCGACCAGCAACTGCAACCAATGTCGCAACCTTTCATTTTAAAAATTTTTAAGGGTGAAGTAATATAATTATTAACTGCGACCAAGGTCGCAGTGTTATTAAGGATAAAGATGGTCGCAGTGTACATTGTTAAATGCGACCAAGGTCGCAGTGTTGTTGTTGATAAAGATGGCCAGCAACTGCAGTCTTAGGTCGCTTTTGGACTGCGACCTTGGTCGCAGTACGTTAAGTAAGTGTTTTCCTTTAGATTAACATGCATAGCGACCAAGGTCGCCGTATTCTTGTTTTATTAAGTGTTGTTTTTGATTAAGTCATTTTTTTGAATCTAAATGAAAAATGAAAAGTTGTCTGTTGTCTGATGCGACTTGGACCGACTCCGTGAGACGCGACCTGTCATAAAGATTTTATGAGATCTTTTTAACGTCAAGTCTACGTTGATGAACCCGCACCATTCGCTGTTTCCCGAAGCTGTTATTATGGGCTGCCCATAAATAGGGCTCACCCTCTCCCTTTAACAGCCCATAATTAGACTGTGTTCATTTGAGAGCAATTGCTCTGAGAATTTCCGCCTTCTTCAGAGTCTCTAACAGGGGCCTGCCTCCATGGATGAAGATGACCCTATGCACGAAGAAGACCCAGAGCTTGATTGTCCTTTTTCAGGTTCGCTGGGCCTGTGGGAGAATATTTTGGCCGGTGAACTTGATCGATATTCGTCCACAAGGGAAGAAGTCATGGTCCTCGACGTCCACAGTTTTTTAGTACACGGGGACGTCAATAACACCACTGCTCTTATTCAACAAGGGCTCTTTTGATGTTTAGTCTTCTTGGTTCTTTTGATGTTTAGTCTTCTTTGTACTGCTATATTGTAACACTCAATCTTATTGTATAAGAGAGCGTTTTGTATCATTTTCACATGCCTGGAGATAAATGCCTGGACATAAATAAAAAGACCTCAATAACAACACTGCTCTTAGTCAACAATGGCTCTTTTTGATGTTTAGTTTTCTTTCTACTGCTATATTGTAACACTCAATCTTATTGTATAAGAGATCGTTTTTTTTATCATTTTCACATGCCTGGAGATAAATGCGTGAAAATAAATAAAAGCATATTTGTTTTTTAATAAACTACGACCTTTGGTCGCAGTCATGTATTGCAAACAAAACAACTTGGACCAGAGACCACACTGCGACCAAGGTCGCATAAGACTACAGTGCAAACAGAAATAACTGCGACCAGGGTCGACATTGCGACCAAAAAACTGTGACCAAGGTTGCAGATTATTTTTTTAAGACTGCGTTCATCAACTGCTGCCAAAGTCGCAGTGTTGTTGATTATTTATAAATACCACCAACTGCGACCAAGGTCGCAGTGATGTTGATTAAGAGTAAAGATCAGCAACTGCGACCAAGTTCGCTGTGTATTTTATTACGACTAAACACCAACAACTGCGATCAAGGTCGCAGTTTTTATTATAAAGACTACGGTCAGAAACTGCGACCAAGGTAGCAGTGTTGTTGTTGATTAAGATTAAAGACCAGCAACTGCGACCTTGGTCGCATTGTATTTATTAAGTCTGCGTCCATGGTCGCAGTATTTCAACCAATACATAGTAGTAAAAAATGTAATTCACACAAATAACTTTAGAAAACAGATTTATATATATTTAAAAAGAAAAACAAAATACAATTTTTTAACTTCTAATCGTCGTCATCACCATAGTAATCAGATTCGTCGTCAAGAGTCATGCTTTCGTCTTCTGTATCGCTTTCGTCTTCTGTCTCTTCCTCCTCTTCAGGTATAGTCTCATCGTCACTTTTTTCCTCTTCATGTTTGTGTTTTGGTTCATCAATGAACTCCCAGAAAGGGTCGTCTGTATCAAGCTCAGATTCTGACCCATAGCGAGACATTGTTTCAGAACTAAACATAAAATCATCATTTGATGATTGGCTTCTTTCCGGTGAAGACGGTGGTGATGGTGAAGACATTTTTTGAATGTATTTTCGGAACAGTGAGAGTAACGAGTTTGAGTAAAAAATAACTTAGTATGTTTTTTAATCCTTTGCTCATGACCCTTTATATGTATTTAATCCCGAAATTCCAAAGGTTTAAGCTCTCGGACCACGTGAATATCTCTCAAATATATTTTCTATCTTTTCTCAAAAATTGTATACTTCCTAGGTGACTGTTCAGTTATCCAAAACAGTTTAAAAGTTAATACACTATAACTTTAAATTACTTTGAACTCCAAAACAGTACATTATTGCGACCAAAGTCGCATTGGGAACTGATAAATGATTAACTGCGACCATAAATTGCATCCGTAGTAGGGTTGCGACTATGGTCGCAGTGTTTAAGAGCAGCAGTCGCAGTTTGGATATGTAATTAAAAGAGCTTATAAGTTAATATAGTGAGAAAGAGACCTTACAAAAAAAATAGAATTAAAAGCTTTTAAAAGAAGACAAAATATAATTGAATATCAGAAGATCAGGAAATCCTAATCCTCGTCATTATCACCATCATAAGCAGATTCATCGTCTTCATTCTTCTGCTCTTCCTCTTCATCACTTATTTCCTCATCATCTTGAGGTTTTTTTGTTTCACTGATGAACTCCCAGAATGGATCGTCTCTATCAAGCTCTTCGTCTGACCCGTTGCTAGGAAGCGAGCCTACAGCATCAGAGGACATGCTTTCATCAAGCATGTCTCCGTCAAGTGGCAGAGGAATAATGTCTTCTTCACTAACGCACATGAAAAATTCATTATCATCATGAATAGGAGGATCAGTTAATACATTATTTGATGTAGTGAGATAGTCAAAAGGAGTGAAGTCCAGACTGGTATGAGATTCACTAGAATATCCTAAAGACAAAGGACCGGTGGGGGATTGATTGAAGTTGAATTCTGAGTGTTCAGAGGAAGAAGATGGAGAAGACATGATTCAAGAATGAATTTTTTTTGAAAGTTTTTGAAATCAAATTGAAAAAGAAGAGCAAAATTTTAGTTTTTTAGGTATGAGGTAATATATTAGTTACAAGCATTATATAAAGGTCAATATTGTGGAAGAACATGAATAGTAATAATAATTGTTACAGGTGAGGGTTGAGTATGGTAGGAAGTGGTAAAAAAAATTAATATTTAATTGAAGATTTATTGCTGGAGAATCCGAAGTACAAATTAACTTTTTTATAGAATTGTTTGGCTATATCTTTAGATTACGTATGGTGCACATCTTTCCTTTCTCGAGATTAACATTAGTGCATCTCTTTTTTTTCTAGACTGGTGTTGTATCACGGTAGATATAATATTAATTACTTCTTTTACATAAGGCATGAGAAAGAAGATTGCGAATTTGGTCGCAGTACCGAAGGAGGTCGCATTGCTATGCGATAGCATTTTTTGTCTTGTATTCTTTATTCTGTATTAAGTCTACGACCATGGAATGTTTTTTTACTTTTGAATGCTAGAAGTCGCAGTCGTCATTTAAAAGGAGTATTTTTTGTCATTTTGATTCACGATTGTTTAGGCGGGATTTTTTGATTTTTTGTGGCGCCCACACTCTGCGACCGATGTGTGTCCTATATTCAGCCACGTCCCGCAGGCTGAGAAACTCTCTCAGCCCGCAGGCTGAGGTACAGTAAGCCCTATATATATATGTATATATATATGTATATATATATATATATGTATATATATATATATATGTATGTATATATATATATATATGTATGTATATATATATATATGTATATATATATATATATATATATGTGGTTTACTAAAATCTTGTAGAGTTAAGTAGTCGATGAAAGGCTTTAAGGGTTCTCGTTTCCGCCCAATTCGTAAAACCCCGGCCACAGTCATAATAGAAGTTGTGTGTTCTCAAATCTCTTTCCATAGTGGGTGGGGAATTTTTCAATTAAATTGCACTGGCTCACTAATGGAGGCTTATTACACAATGACTCGAGATCACAACTCACGGGGGCTATTAGCAGTTCTTTGATGCCTGTTATGATCTATGTGCACAACAAGAGGATCAATTAAGGTTGTGAATAAAGTCTTCCCTTTAGGGGAGTTACTTTCTCCTTTATGAGCCTTTCCTTCTCCCTAATGGGTGCTCTTATGCCCTAGAATGGGTCATTCTTTCTCCTTTTGTGGGGTGCCTCCATGTCCCGCTGTAGTCCTCCTCCACCCTTATGTGAGCCTATGCCTACGGGCCTTTCTCTAAAAGTTATTGGAAGTCTCTTGCATCAATCCTTCTGTAGACCTGGTTGCCAGACACCCATGACATATTTCCAAGAAAGAGTCATTGGAAAGAAAAATATTTTTCATTCTGATCCAAATCTGTCATAGCTATCCTTTATATCTATCTACTAGTATTATTTACTTATTTGCTGTACATGTTCATGAATCTGTCTACCATCCTTTTTATATTTTTGCTGATTATTCTCTCTACCATCCTGACGATGCATTTCATGTAATGAACTATCCGACTGCATGAAACAACTTGCTCATAGTTTTCATTTGTCATATCAGGTATGGGTTGCGCACAAGGAATCAACATGGATAAGCACAATTGTCTGGATTTGTCTTTTGATATGTTTTGGCAGGTGTGTTTGAAACCCATTTCTAATTACACTAATATCCAATTGTTATGTGTCCATTTGCTGTCTTGTCACACTAACATATCCTTACCTATTGTGTAAACTTTCTACTGTAGAAACTAAGTCTCATAATAAAATATCATTATTAAAAGAGTAAGTATACAATATGTCAAAAGAGCTCATAGCACAGAATATAAGTATACATTTGACAAAGCTTATTGGTAGATTGTATATTGAAGACATGCAATCATACGGAGAGTGAATATGATACCCCCTTGATACTCTGTAAGGATTAGACGGAGTGTATGCTATATATGAAGCCAGTGCAATTAAAAAAAAATTTGGTGGATTTGGGGGGGATTGGGATGACCCCCACCCTTTTGTTTTAATGAAATATCAATTTTCTTTTCTTTTCACAGTTTGTTGTACTATATGAGAATGCAGACTTATTCTTATTGTTTTTTATAATTTGTTTGACAAAATAAAGTCCAATCAGTTGAAATTTAGTTCAAAGATTGTTTATACCGAGTTTCTTATCTATATATTCTTGTTGTTTCTCTCAGTATGTATGGTGTATGACAGTTTATCAGATGAGATATGGCGCTATATGCTTGTTTTTATCCTAATATATTCTTTTACAAGCATACTTTTGAGTTTATACTAATGCAATATTGTTTTTAATATCTCAGCATCACTACATGTACCTACATTGCCATTCAACTTTTCCAGTTCTCAGATCGGCATCCTATGTACCACGTTTTATTGGACTGTCACAGCAAGCGCGCAGTTAGTACACCAAAGTAGTTTATGAACTTACATATTTGTATATGCACTAATTACATCATGTGGTGAAACCCCCCCCCCCCCCCCCCCCCCCCCCCCCCCCCCCCCACAAAGCTTTAGAAACCACGGTATCTCCCGGTGAATCCTCTCCAGAAATTCTGGTCTGTATTCATACATGTATCTGTAAGTTCTGGGACTATCTGCTTGACGCCTACAAAGCTCTAACTATGATTGTATTCAAGTTTGTTTATGGCACATATGTATGTTTGAAACGTGTTATTGTGAGAATCACATTGTATTTCAGACTTTATTGTGGAAAAGCTGGTGTCACTGTAGTGTACTGGTAAAAATCTCTTTGCAGTGGGCAAGAGGTCTACGGTTCAAATCCCACTTGCAACCGGTCTATGACTTATATTTAAAAAAATGTGGAAAAGCTGATAACAGATCTTCATATTCTGTTGTTACTTTTTGCGGAAAGTTAAGAGCAAATTTTCATTATGTCATTGTTGTTGTTTTATGTATTTTACATTGCAGCGTATATGTTTTTTATGGTCAGAATTTCTCTGGCTCTGCCATAATCTATTTATTATGGTTATGTAGGGTGACAATGCAAGCTCCCTAGAATATGACATACATTCGTTCTGGCTATCATTTTCTGGTTTTTTTTTTTATGCCTCATATTGAGAATGTCACATCCTTCCAGTTGCGGATACTTTCGTTACTTTCCAAATCCAGTTTCACGAAACCAGGTAAAAGAGAGAGAGGACCAAAAATTCGCTGCTAGTAAATTTCTGTCCTCTCTTGGATTGTTTCTCCATAGGAATTTGGATCCTCTTTACTGTTAGTTTGAGAGCTGATCATTCACTTTGTAAATCAGAACCATCTACTGAAATCTAAGTATCTATGATCATAACCTCACTTCCTAGTTCTTCTTTGCCCTCCTGGCTCGTGTAAAGCGTTTTCACTTTAGGCGACAAGTTGCTCGCCTCTGAGTTCCCTTTCATAATGTCACGCCCCGCTTCTAAAAATACGTAAAAACAGAGTCGGTGACGTATATATGCGAGAAAAATACCCCACGCATACACGCTAAGCCTAAAATAAGCTGAATACGTTATAAAATCTATTACGATATATTAATATCCCTGCAATATGATATATAAAAATCTAAAACAATGATAGCAGATGAATAAAGGAAAGAAATAACAACTGGACATGATATAAATAGAATCAGGAAATTACATGATAAAAAAAAACAAAAATACCTATAATCAAGAAAAGAGAGACTCCAGCTCCTCGTAACGTATGTAATCCTCTTCAAATACCTAATCAGTAATAAATAGTCACAGATCTGCATATGCAAATCCAGGGAGTCAGAACTCCTAGTGAATGTGTAAGAATAAACTGGAAAGTACATGTGCATATAACATGTGAGCAGATAAAGAAAATATATAAAATATATATACGGGAATAAGAAATGACATGAATAAAGTAAATAAACAGTAATGTGGATAACATACAGTAGAGTATGTGTCCAGTCAGGTGTACAATCAGGTGTCTATCACAATTCATATATCAAGCGGGTAGAGTCAGTTAGTATTAGGGTCAGATGTCCAATTAGGTCAGGTGTAACATTGGGTATCCAATATACATACATGTATCAGACAATGACAATCAAGTACAGTACATTATGATTTGTTTATTATTATTATTATTATTATTATTATTATTATGTCAGCGAATATCAATTGCTACCTGTGATAGACGGATCTCATACTACGCCTATCACACATGTCAATCAGGAGCCTAAGTTATTGAAACTGATCGGTTGGAGACATTGTCCATGCTTTAGGTGGGTCCAGTACATACTCGAGACAACGACCCAGACTTTTGACGCTGAACTAGGCCCTACCGCAAGGTAGTCAGGAACATGTGTAACATGTATAATAGGAACAAGAACAGGACAGGGCGTCAGTCACCCCCTGGGAACCCTACAGTGGAACCTTCTTTCGGCTACGCAACCTATATCCTAAATCCACCCAAAATATAAATGTTGTCTCCTCCATCAATTTCACCAATCCCAGTATAAGTTGTTTAATTGCATGTTATTAATTTATCAAATTATTTAATGAGCATGTTACTTAAATCACTGGGATAACTCGATGGGTAACAACGTCAACATGTGTAATCAGAATATCGATATAATAGGATATATAATGTCAGTGAACAGGATGCCAGTATAACAAGACATGTAAAAAGTATAACATGAGGGTGCTGTTACCGTATACAATATTTTTCCAGCAATTATGGTAATATGGACAATATAGTTATAAGTAAATATCATGTATAATCAGTTAAGTTCTTCAGGTAAATCATGATATTTAGAATAAGTAATGACCTGCCGGCATGAATAGAATAATCCGAGTAAAAATTTAATCAACTCAGATCCTCAAAGTCATCGATATACCAAGTCTCAATATATAAAATATATACTCATCTATATCCAACCAATCATCACTATCCAATCTTAATTAAGACTATCATACACTCTCACTTTCATTAAGTTCAAACACAAGATCCAGAAATCCAAGTAACTAGTCAATTATGTATATACATACCACCAGGTTAGGTTAACCCAATTTACACTTACTCCTCAAGCAATATAGAATTTAAGATGTCTCTACGTCTGATAATCAACATCAATAAGACATCAATACTCAAACAGTATAACAAGGGTAAAATAGGAAATACCCACAACTACGGATCCAACTACATCAATCTCATCAGAACATCAATCAAAATCCTCTGAAACGAGCATCAATCCTCATGTCAATCAATTCTAACTCTAAGTTCATATCAGTCCAAGTATCAGAAGATCAGTCTTTTAATAAGGTAACTTCATATATAATACACTCTCAGAATATAATGAATCCTCATCTAACTTATCATCAAGCACATGAATATCAAGTCTGATAAGTACTTCACATAAAATATGAATCTTTAATCTCAATCTTAAGCTAATCAACGTCAAGATCAATCAATTTATATTCTAAGATCTATCACAACTAAATCTGAATCCTAAACGGTCACATATGAAATGAAATAAGTCCCATATGACAATACTAACATCCAACCATATACATATGATGCTCAATATTAATAAGGTAACATCAAAAACTATCAAGTATTTCAAATATCACTAAATATATAAGAAACTAATACCTGACAATCTAGCCCTCGTCGACTCACCACTCAATCAACATGTAATTAGTTTGCAAGTTTCAACTCACCAAATAATTGTCCGATAAATACTACACATGAGTGATGCTATCTGTCCTCAAATATGAACTAAATCAGTCAATCTATAGATCAAAACAAGTCACAGTCCAAGGTAATACTACAACTAGTCCTGAGCCAATAACGTTAAAACAACTAACACATGAAAAGATACTAAATGTCACTCATGTAAGCTATATAATAACACTCACTGGTATTTCATGAAATGATACGGGTGATCATACTGGTATAATAAGGTAGATGGTCACATAAATAAAACAAGCAACACACACACACACATATATTTCTGACAGTGGTGAATGAGAAAAATAATACTCACAAATATCATCTGAGAAAATTTTAGTAGCATAATTATATAACAAAATAACATTATATATCACAAAACTATTATTTAACTGAAGGAGGAAAAGAACACTCACCTGAACTCAATCCCAAGTCCAAAGCACTGAAATCATAAGGGCCCGATAAATCTACATGGTTCATTTCAATAAAAATTGTTAGAATTTTTTATTAGAATTTTTTTAAAAGGATGTTCTACTTGGGAGTTATAAGGGGATTTTAATCTTGATTAATTAGTTTGGGGGTAAGAAATATGATTCTCTGAGTCTAATGAATCTAATAGGTTTAATTTAAACTAGTTTCTAATTTTTGTTAGATTTTTAATAAACTTTAATGCTTAACGGGTCTGAATTTACTATTAAGAAAAATGATTTTAAAGTGGGTGATTTGAGTTAATTTATGTTGGTATTAGTCTAAAATTTTTATCATAGAAAGTAAAATTCTTGCAGGCTATTGTTTATATTTTTCTCTATTTTTTGATAATTTTTAGCTAATTATTTTTATTGTGCAAATTCTCCTTTCTTTCTTCTTTTCTTTCTTCTTCTTTTTTTTTTCTTTTCTTTTATATATCCAGCAGCCCAGGCCCACTCTAGACCCAGGCCTGGTTCGGATTTTTTTTTGGAAATTTTTTGTTAAAAATTTTGAAAAAAATATGTAAATTAAAATTATGAGTTGGTATATCTTTACATGTATTTTTTTTTTGTTGGATTTGTGGTTGGGTTTTGATGTATAAAATTCATGAATAATTATGATATAAACATGATTTTTTTAATAAACTATTTATACCAATAAATTGTGAGAAGATAAATTACTTACTTGGTGTTGATCTCTCCTAACATGTTGGTCAATTTTTGCACTTTGAGATTTCTTTTCATTCGTGCTCCGCTTGAGGAGAAAAGAAAGAAAGAGGTGGGGAGAATTGCGTCATGATTTTTCTTTTGAGGTGGAAAAAAAGTAATTTAGGTTTTTTTTATAGATTATTAGAGACTTTAAAAATCATAATTTCAGTTAGGTTCATACTGCTTGTAATACCCCGTTTCCGGAATACGTACTTAGTTGCGTATTCAGCTTTTCGATCGTATTTTTCGATTTACTTCCCGTATTTGACCGATTTTAATTTCAAATATCATTTTCTAAAATATTAGATTTTATGAGAATTTCTGGAATTTTCTAGAATTTAAATGAATTTCTCCAAACCGGTGTCGACCAGTGCCGCTGATCGATTCCCAAATTTTTATCTTACAAACTGTTTAGAAATTCTAGAAGATTCTTTAGACATTTCTGCTTAGAATAATATTCCTTACTTAAATACTTTTTCTGAAGATTTTACGAATTTATGGATATCCCACCGGAGTCGGCAGAAGACTGATTCCAGTATTTTTATTTCACAAACAGTTAGGAATTTCTAGAAAGTCCTTTAGGCATTATCTCTTAGAATCATATTTTCTACCTACATTCTTTTTCTGAGCATTTTATGATTTTATGAAAATTCTTTCGGAGTCGGTAGGTAACTGATTCCGGGATTTTTAGCTTTAAAACTATAAAGTATTTCTTCAAACGGATTTCGCTATAGGTCTTCATATATTATTATTGATTTTTGGTGAAAATTACGAGTCGTTCCGAGATACTTAAATTTCGGACGATTTCGGTATTTTCCGAAATGTTTTCCCGCATTCTTGACTTGAACCTAGGAATCCGTGTTTCCGATATTTTCATTGTCCAAGACCAAGAAAATATCTTCATTTATCAATTCTTTTTTTTTCCCTTTTCCCTATTTTCCTTTCCTTCCTTCACAACCACAAGAATTCCATTTTTCCAAATTTCCATTTTCTTCCAAAATTCCATCTCCACACATTCTCACCAACCCCCCTCATTTAATACATCTCTCTCTCTCTCTTTCTCATGGCCGGCCACCATTGGCCAAGGGAGACACCTCACCCCTTTTTTTACACAAAACCCCTCTCAATTTCTTTATTTGCATTCCCTTTACAAAAATCAAAACCTATATAAATCCTTTCCTTTACAATTCCTTTCTCTTTTCTTCACTTCAACAAAATTCTCACCTTCACAAAATCCTTCTCCATCTCCAACTCAAACCCTAACTCCCAAACAACACCCAAGTCTTCATCTCCATCTCAAGCAACTACCACTTCGTTGGATTGGGATCGTCCGCAAGATCGTCGAGGATCACTTCGGCGCTTTTCGTCAACCTCGAACTCTTCGGAACTCGTAAAAGTTCAAATCGACCGTTCGAAGTGAGTATAATTACTCACCAAGACTTGCAATCTTCCTTGTATACTTGTGTTGACAAATCATGTCCTCTTAAGTCATCAAAATCATATTTTTAGCTATCAAAAATAACCACCACAAAAATCTGATTTTTGACCTAACAGCAGCATTTTTCAGAACTTCGGTCGACCGGCCCAAGGGGGCAGTCGACCGATGTGCACAAACGTGCACAGTTTTGAGTAGGCGGTCGACCGGTTCACCAACCAGTCGACCGGTAGAAAACCTGGAGCTCACGGCCCTGTATCGGTCGACCGGCAGTCGACCGACAGGCGACCGGTAGTTATATCTCCGGTCGACCGGCAGTCGACCGGAAGTCGACCGACCAAACCTGGAGCTCACGCATTTTGTCCGGTCGACCGGCAGTCGACCGTTAACCTGTTTTTGGGCAAAAATTGTTGTTTCTTTTATAAATTGGATTTTACCCTTGCTTCACATATGATATACTATTCTTGTTCATGCTCTATGATTTGTACTACATGACATGTTACTTGATGGACCTCATGACTTGTTACTTCTTGACTCGTTATCATATATTCTCATTTTAGGACTTGTTAAATATGAAATATCTCCATCTCTTCATGCTATCACTTAAACACCAAGCATGATACACTCGACTATTTTATAAAATGGACCAACTTACACATGGGACGGGGGAAATATGCGGATATCGGTATGTGTTCGTGTTTACAGTGGTATTAGGTTAATTGTACAATTATATTCCGGTCTGACCTGAGGGCCTCCAGGGGACCGAGGGGAGTGCTTGCTCCCTATTCCTGAATACTGTCATGACTAAGGGCATACATAAGACCCTCCTGTTAGGCCTTGCGGCTGGTTCCGTCATCAAGAAACGGAACACCCTGGACCGTGGTCCCGGGCATGTACGGGACCCACTGTAAACATAGTTCGTCGATACAACCGCTGTTTCCAATAACAAACTTGCTTTACTAGGATATGGATCTATGTGTTCTGGGACGCTGGGTCACATAGCTAGATATCACAGTAAGACAAGTAATAATAATTATAGACTTAATTTGTACATTCATTGCATTATGGCTTTACCTTATTATGTTTTCATCACTTGTTAGTCGATGCTATTTATTACTGTTCCATCTTCTTTATTCCTGTCCCTTAGCCACTTGGCTACAGTTGTTTACTATTATATGTCTTGATTCCTTGGATTTGCATATTCAGATTCTGAGGCTTGGAACGAAGTGGAGCCATCCACAGAGGACCAGGCTTATTTCAGTGAGCAGGCTAACCAACTCTAGTTCCCTCGTGCCAGACTCTTCCTTTTGGCTCACGAATCTTCATCCATTACGTGAGCATCTTGTGTACATGTTTGTATATTGTCTTTTTGGACTTGGATATGATAAATAACACTTGTAAAGTGTATTACTTTATCATAGTTTGTATAACTTTGTACTTGTATCTTGTAAGTTGGCATATGAATACACCACGCTTTGTGTTGTACTCTGATTCCTTATTGTACTTTTATGCTTAGCGTATATACGTGGGGCTTCTTCTGACCTACATATATACATCGCAGTGACGTCCCCGTATCCGTGGAATCGGGGCGTTACAGGTTGGTATCAGAGCTTAGGCTCTCACACCTAAAAGTACAATCAAGTGGCAAATTCTAGTAATTTGCGAATGCCAACTACAATGTACAGAGTTATCAAGTCCTTCTTGATTCCGTCCTTGATTCATTTCCTTGTGTTCTAAACTCCTTCCATCCATTTGTTTCCAATTCCAGTTATCCTATTCCAATTCGGTATGGAGAGACGATCGGGTCGTAACAATATCGGGCAGGTACCGAATGGACCTGTAGGAGGAGAGAATGCCGATGTCCTGAGAGTTATTCAGGCCATGATGGAGAACCAGCAGCAGCAGACTGAACTCCTCAGGCAGGAGTTAGCAGCCCCGAAGGAGCAGAGACCGGGAAACATTTCAGATTTCCGACGGCTGCAACCAGCAATTTTCACAGGAGGAGAGAAGCCATTGGATGCTGAGCAATGGCTGACGGACACTACTGATTTGCTGAATGCAGCCCGTGTCCCGAAGGAGAACCAAGTAGAGGTTGCTAAGATTCAGCTGAAAGACATAGCTCGAACTTGGTGGTTAGCCGAGGAGGCCCGCTTGGAGAAGCCTGTCACTTGGGACACGTTCTCCAAGAGTTTCTACAGCCGATTCTTCCCTGCTACGGCGCAGAAAGATATGGAGGAGCAATTCATCAGACTCCAGCAGTGGAACAAGTCCGTGGATGAGTATGCCGCGGAATTCCTTAGACTCAGCCGCTTTGCTCCGTACATGGTGACGGATGAGGAGAAGCGAGCAAGCAGGTTTCAGCAGGGCCTACAGATGGACATTCAGATGTTCCTAATGCCCCATCATCTGAAGACCTATGCAGAAGTTCTCACCATCGCTCGAGAGGTGGAGCGTGGGTTTGAGAAGAAGCAAGGAGACCAGATGAGGAAACAGGCCATGAAGAGGCCGTTTGTCCCAATGGGAAGAGGAGGACCATACAGAGCAGCAAAGGTTCTGGCAAGACCACCATTCAGACCAGCTCCTTATCAGATGGCTCAATCAGGTCCTATCTGCAATTATTGTCAGAAACCAGGTCACACTCAGCAGAACTGCCGTAGAGCAAATGGGTTGTGCTTGGTGTGTGGTTCCCGAGATCATTCTGTCGAGGCTTGTCCACACAGGAGGATGGGGATTGCCTATCAGACTATGCCAGCACTTCCAGGACCCAGTGGACAGAGAGTGCTGCCAGGGCCACTTGGGCAGAAGAACCAGGGACCAGTGATGAGGAGAGCTCTCCCCCTTCCTCCACAGCAGATTGTTCGTCAGTGCAGAGAGGAGCCAGGACTGCAGCAGGGCGTGGTAGAGGTCAGGCTTACAACCTGACAGAAGCAGAGGCTGAGGCTTCTGAGGAGGTGATTACAGGTAACATCAGAGTACATTCACTACCTGTTCTCGCTCTCTTCGATTCAGGTGCATCCCACTGTTATATCTCAGATAAATTTGTGGCTTTACATTCTATACCTGTTAGATCATTAGACCACAAATGGGAGATAAGTACAGGGAATGGGGTAGTTATATCTTCTCAGGCTTGTACTGATTGCCCAGTAGAACTTTGTGATAAGACTTTGGCCATAGATATGCTCGTACTAGACACCAAAGGGTACGACGTAATCTTAGGCATGACCTGGCTCAGTCAGTACTATGCAGTTATTGATTGTAGGGAGAAGAAGATTAATTTCAGAATCCCTCATCAACCGGAGTTCCAATTTAGTGGAGAAGTGAAGTCTACCAAGGGAAAGACTCAGATGACTACTTCGGAGGTTCAGAAGCAGAAGGTACCGGTGTGGGATGAATTCCCAGAAGTGTTTGCTGAGATTTCAGGACTGCCACCGGAGAGGATGATTGAGTTCTCCATTGACACAGTTCCAGGAGCAGCTCCTATATCCAAGGCTCCGTACAGGATGGCACCGACGGAGTTAGAAATTCTGAAGAAGCAGCTGCAGGAGTATTCAGATAAGGGATTGATTCGGCCAAGTACATCACCATGGGGAGCTCCAGTGCTATTGGCAAACAAGAAGGATGGTGGTAAGAGACTTTGTATTGACTATAGGGAGTTGAACAAAGTTACCATCAAGAACAAGTATCCCTTACCCAGGATTGATGATCTGTTTGATCAGCTTCATGGAGCCCGTGTATTCTCTAAATTGGATTTACAGTCGGGTTACCATCAGCTAAGGGTGAAGAAGGAGGATATTCCGAAGACGGCATTCAGGACCCGTTATGGCCACTATGAGTTTCTAGTAATGCCTTTCGGAGTTACCAATGCCCCTGCAGTTTTCATGGACTTGATGAACCGAGTGTTCTCGCCCTACTGGATCAGTTTGTTGTTGTTTTCATAGACGACATCTTGATCTATTCAAAGAACAACAAGGAGCATGCAGAACACTTGAGGATTGTGTTGCAGACTCTCCAGCAGGAGCAGCTTCATGCCAAGAGGAGCAAGTGTGATTTTGGTTGGACAGCATAGCTTTCCTTGGACATATGGTTTCAGCAGAAGGAATTTCAGTTGATCCCAGCAAAGTCCAGGCAGTAAAAGATTGGCCAGTTCCGAGGACGGTGACTGAGATTAAGAGTTTTCTTGGACTAGCCGGATATTACAGACGCTTTGTCCAGGATTTCTCTAGGATTGCAGCTCCGTTGACCCAGCTCACCCGGAAAGGAGTAAGGTACATATGGACAGAGGAGTGTACCGTAGCATTTGAGCAATTGAAGCATAGGCTCATTTCAGCTCCAATCTTGAGGACTCCCTCAGGGAGAGGAGGGATGGTCATATTCAGTGATGCATCGGGAAAAGGCCTGGGATGTGTACTTATGCAACATGATCATGTTATCGCATATGCATCTAGGCAACTGAAGCCTCATGAGAGGAATTACCCAACTCATGACTTGGAGTTGGCAGCTGTGATTTTTGCCTTGAAGATTTGGAGGCACTACCTTTTGGGAGATAAAGTGCTGATATACACAGATCACAAGAGCCTCAAGTATATCTTTTCACAGAAAGAGTTGAACATGAGGCAGAGGCGGTGGTTGGAGCTTATGGCAGACTATGATATTGACTTGCAATATCATCCAGGCAAGGTCAATACAGTTCCAGATGCACTGAGCAGGATGCCAGAGAACAGGGTGCTAGTCCAAATCACTCAGCAGAAGGAGTTGATTCGAGATTTCATCAGATTGGATTTGATGTTGGTGCAAGGAACTGAGAAGGCAGGGCAGCTCATGGCTTTACAGATCCAGTCATCATTGATTGATGAGATCAAGGAAGCTCAGAAGGAGGACCCCAGATTACAGATATTTCGAGCTCAGGTGGAGGCTGGATTGAGGACTGATATCTGTATCCATCCAGATGGTACTTTGTATTTTGGAAGCAGGCTTTGTGTTCCCCAAGGAGAAGTCAGACAGAAGATTTGGAGGAAGCACACAGTTCAGCTTATTCCATACACCCGGGGGGAACCAAGATGTATCAGGACTTGAAGAAACACTTTTGGTGGAATGCCATGAAGAGGGAGATAGCCCAGTTTGTTGCCAAGTGCTTGGTGTGCCAGCAGATAAAGATAGAGCACCAGAGGTCAGCTGGACTTCTACATCCTTTACCGATACCCGAATGGAAGTGGGAACACATCACTATGGATTTTGTCACAGCATTACCTCGCAGCCCCAAAGGTAATAATGCTGTGTGGGTTATCATTGATCGTCTCACCAAGTCAGCTCACTTCATACCATTCCGGGTAGGTCAGACAACAGAGGTTCTGGCAGATAAGTATATGAAAGAGATAGTTCGTCTGCATGGGGTTCCAGTCAGTATTGTTTCAGACAGAGACACCAGATTCAAATCTCATTTCTGGGAGAGTCTCCAAGAGAGTCTGGGAACTCGTCTGAAGTTCAGTACATCTTATCATCCTCAGACAGACGGACAATCAGAGAGGACCATCCAGGTCCTTGAGGATATGCTTAGAGCCTGCATGATTGAGTTCAAGGGATCATGGGAAGACCATCTTCATCTAGCTGAGTTTTCTTACAACAACAGCTATCAAGCCAGTATTAAGATGGCACCCTTTGAGGCATTGTATGGGAGGAAATGTAGGTCACCGATTTGTTGGGATGAAGTCGGTGAGAGGAGTCTTTTGGGACCTGAGATCCTAATGCAGACAACAGAGAAGTCAGGATTATCAGAGATCATCTCAGGGCAGCTCAGAGCAGACAGAAGAGTTGGGCAGACACACGGAGGAGGCCATTGGAATTCCAGATTGGAGATCATGTATTCTTGAGGATATCACCTACCAAGGGAGTAATCCGGTTTGGTATTCGTGGAAAGTTGAGCCCGAGATATATCGGCCCATTCGAGATTTTGGAGCGAGTGGGAGATGTGTCTTACAGATTGGCCTTACCTCCATCTTTGGACGGTGTGCACAATGTTTTCCACGTATCTCAGTTGAGGAAATATGTAAGGGATGATAGTCATGTTCTGGATCACTCCGAGCTGGAACTACAGCCGGACTTATCATATCAGGAGCAGCCGATGACCATTTTGGATAAGAGTGTGAAGACACTGAAGAACAAGGCTATACCTTTAGTGTTGGTGTCTTGGAACCGGCACGCGCCAGGAGAGGCCACTTGGGAACGAGAGGATGTTATCCGAGAGCGTTATCCTCAACTCTTCGCATCTTGATTTGGTAAGACTCTTTCCTTCTATTCTTCTCAACTGTTATTTTCCACCTTATCCTTCTCTATATCTGTTACCTTTCCTGTTACCTTTCACTTTACGAAATTTCGAGGACGAAATTTTTGTAAGGTGGGTGGATTGTAATACCCCGTTTCCGGAATACGTACTTAGTTGCGTATTCAGCTTTTCGATCGTATTTTTCGATTTACTTCCCGTATTTGACCGATTTTAATTTCAAATATCATTTTCTAAAATATTAGATTTTATGAGAATTTCTGGAATTTTCTAGAATTTAAATGAATTTCTCCAAACCGGTGTCGACCAGTGCCGCTGATCGATTCCCAAATTTTTATCTTACAAACTGTTTAGAAATTCTAGAAGATTCTTTAGACATTTCTGCTTAGAATAATATTCCTTACTTAAATACTTTTTCTGAAGATTTTACGAATTTATGGATATCCCACCGGAGTCGGCAGAAGACTGATTCCAGTATTTTTATTTCACAAACAGTTAGGAATTTCTAGAAAGTCCTTTAGGCATTATCTCTTAGAATCATATTTTCTACCTACATTCTTTTTCTGAGCATTTTATGATTTTATGAAAATTCTTTCGGAGTCGGTAGGTAACTGATTCCGGGATTTTTAGCTTTAAAACTATAAAGTATTTCTTCAAACGGATTTCGCTATAGGTCTTCATATATTATTATTGATTTTTGGTGAAAATTACGAGTCGTTCCGAGATACTTAAATTTCGGACGATTTCGGTATTTTCCGAAATGTTTTCCCGCATTCTTGACTTGAACCTAGGAATCCGTGTTTCCGATATTTTCATGTCCAAGACCAAGAAAATATCTTCATTTATCAATTCTTTTCTTTTTCCCTTTTCCCTATTTTCCTTTCCTTCCTTCACAACCACAAGAATTCCATTTTTCCAAATTTCCATTTTCTTCCAAAATTCCATCTCCACACATTCTCACCAACCCCCCTCATTTAATACATCTCTCTCTCTCTCTCTTTCTCATGGCCGGCCACCATTGGCCAAGGGAGACACCTCACCCTTTTTTTACACAAAAACCCCTCTCAATTTCTTTATTTGCATTCCCTTTACAAAAATCAAAACCTATATAAATCCTTTCCTTTACAATTCCTTTCTCTTTTCTTCACTTCAACAAAATTCTCACCTTCACAAAATCCTTCTCCATCTCCAACTCAAACCCTAACTCCCAAACAACACCCAAGTCTTCATCTCCATCTCAAGCAACTACCACTTCGTTGGATTGGGATCGTCCGCAAGATCGTCGAGGATCACTTCGGCGCTTTTCGTCAACCTCGAACTCTTCGGAACTCGTAAAAGTTCAAATCGACCGTTCGAAGTGAGTATAATTACTCACCAAGACTTGCAATCTTCCTTGTATACTTGTGTTGACAAATCATGTCCCCTTAAGTCATCAAAATCATATTTTTAGCTATCAAAAATAACCACCACAAAAATCTGATTTTTGACCTAACAGCAGCATTTTTCAGAACTTCGGTCGACCGGCCCAAGGGGGGCAGTCGACCGATGTGCACAAACGTGCACAGTTTTGAGTAGGCGGTCGACCGGTTCACCAACCAGTCGACCGGTAGAAAACCTGGAGCTCACGGCCCTGTATCGGTCGACCGGCAGTCGACCGACAGGCGACCGGTAGTTATATCTCCGGTCGACCGGCAGTCGACCGGAAGTCGACCGACCAAACCTGGAGCTCACGCATTTTGTCCGGTCGACCGGCAGTCGACCGGCAGTCGACCGTTAACCTGTTTTTGGGCAAAAATTGTTGTTTCTTTTATAAATTGGATTTTACCCTTGCTTCACATATGATATACTATTCTTGTTCATGCTCTATGATTTGTACTACATGACATGTTACTTGATGGACCTCATGACTTGTTACTTCTTGACTCGTTATCATATATTCTCATTTTAGGACTTGTTAAATATGAAATATCTCCATCTCTTCATGCTATCACTTAAACACCAAGCATGATACACTCGACTATTTTATAAAATGGACCAACTAACACATGGGACGGGGGAAATATGCGAATATCGGTATGTGTTCGTGTTTACAGTGGTATTAGGTTAATTGTACAATTATATTCCGGTCTGACCTGAGGGCCTCCAGGGGACCGAGGGGAGTGCTTGCTCCCTATTCCTGAATACTGTCATGACTAAGGGCATACATAAGACCCTCCTGTTAGGCCTTGCGGCTGGTTCCGTCATCAAGCAACGGAACACCCTGGACCGTGGTCCCGGGCATGTACGGGACCCACTGTAAACATAGTTCGTCGATACAACCGCTGTTTCCAATAACAAACTTGCTTTACTAGGATATGGATCTATGTGTTCTGGGACGCTGGGTTACATAGCTAGATATCACAGTAAGACAAGTAATAATAATTATAGACTTAATTTGTACATTCATTGCATTATGGCTTTACCTTATTATGTTTTCATCACTTGTTAGTCGATGCTATTTATTACTGTTCCATCTTCTTTATTCCTGTCCCTTAGCCACTTGGCTACAGTTGTTTACTATTATATGTCTTGATTCCTTGGATTTGCATATTCAGATTCTGAGGCTTGGAACGAAGTGGAGCCATCCACAGAGGACCAGGCTTATTTCAGTGAGCAGGCTAACCAACTCTAGTTCCCTCGTGCCAGACTCTTCCTTTTGGCTCACGAATCTTCATCCATTACGTGAGCATCTTGTGTACATGTTTGTATATTGTCTTTTTGGACTTGGATATGATAAATAACACTTGTAAAGTGTATTACTTTATCATAGTTTGTATAACTTTGTACTTGTATCTTGTAAGTTGGCATATGAATACACCACGCTTTGTGTTGTACTCTGATTCCTTATTGTACTTTTATGCTTAGCGTATATACGTGGGGGCTTCTTCTGACCTACATATATACATCGCAGTGACGTCCCCGTATCCGTGGAATCGGGGCGTTACACTGCTTGAGTGAGTAGTTTAGGATAGAATTAGGTTATGATTTTAAAAATAAGATTTAAATTTGTGTAAGTTAGGATAGATATGATTTTTGTTAGTATTTAGATTAGGATTAGTTATGATTTATGAAAAGATTTGATAAGATAGGATTTGGATTAGGATTGGGTTTTAAGTTTTAGGTAAGGATCTCAATGGTAATGAGCGACTGGCTAGGAAAAGGAAAAGATATGAATAATAATAACAACAATAATAATAAACTAATAATAAAAAAGAGATGTAGTAAAAATAATAATAAAATTATCAACATTAAAAAATTATCTAATAATACTTGGTAAAAATACTACCATTAATAATAATGAATAAAACAATACAATAAGAATAAGAATAATAACAATATCAATAATAACAATAATAACAACTACGTTAATAATAATAGTAACATAGTAATGAAAAAATACTAGCTAGTAATTATAATAATAATACTTAATAATGTTAAATATAAATATATGGCCAAAATATCATTTACTATCTTAAATAATTTATACTGTAAATCAAGTTAATAAATAATAATAAAATAACTAGTAAAATAAAATAAATACTTTAGAAAAAATATATTATTTTAGATCAGGGATATTACACACAAGTTGCTCGACTGGTTAGATCATGAGCTTGCTCATCAGTTGGTCGCTGGTTCAAATCCCTTATTGGGCATTTGCCTTCGGGAATTTATTCCCGTGATTTACCCCAGCATGTTTAGGGAAACTTCTCTGAGCAGGGTGCACAGGCCACACAGGATTATTTAGGGTGCGCTAAGTGGTCTCGGATACCGGTATGGAAAGTGTTAACTATTCTACCTAAAAATTAATGGAAAATTTACAAGTTTATATATAAATAAACTTTTCATTAAGTTTTAGGTAGAATAATTAACACTTTTCTAGTAATTGGATATACTTTGAGATTCATACACATCATTTGATATTACATTCATTGTCTGGGACTTGCAATAGTATATGTATTGGTTCGGTGACCCTTTATCATCGAAGGCCTGTAGGGTAGGAGCTTTGAATTTAGGAGGGTACGGACAAGATCCCACTCAGCCGGGTATGGCCGGACGACTCCTGCTTCTTAGAGACTTTTTCGATTAGCGAGGGCTTCAAGACGCTGTTCCAATTTATTCATCCTTTGGAATAAGTGCTCCCATTCTCTGAATTGTCTCCCTCTTCGGATGGAGGCTTGGATGACTCGGAATTGGATTGTTCCTCCTCCTCATTATTCATAGAAGATGAGCTTTCTTCTTCCTTTCGTTTGCCCTTGGACTTCTTAGAAGGATTCTTAGCTTTTGACTTCCCCTTGCCCTCAAGCAATTGCGAAAGCATCTGCTTGAGAGTGTCAATGATTCTTTTTGGGCGCAAATCATATCGAGTTGTTCCCTTTGGGCTTGGGTTTGCTGTTCAAAGAGTCTGGCCAGTTCTTATGGAGTGCTTATTATGTACGGGAAGGCTTCCTTCTCTACAGAAGAGTTTGAGGCTTGTGATTCCGCAATGACTGAGTGAGATTCATTTACTTCAATGCCCCAGGCTAGGACACCGTAGTCAATTGGGGCTATGACACCAGTTCGAGTGCGGGTATGCCGGTACACTCTTTCTGGCTCAACGTCAGACTTGTCGGAGCTGACTATTGGCTGCTTCCCTTTACTTCTATTTGGCGTAGTGCTTGGACCTACCATGTTCGCAGTAACTTTAGGGTACTCCGCTTCAGAGAAAGTTCTCCTTGTGCGGGAATGACGCCTTTCGGCAGATTGGGAGTCTGACGTAGATGTCAACCATCTGTACACCGACTGCTTGCTTACATGTAAATTGCAGTGGCATTCAGAGAGCATTGCTGTGATGAGCCGTTCACAGCAACATGATGGAGTGATTTGATGGGCACTCCTCTTCTTTGTTAGATAATCCCTTAGATCCATCGGAGAGGGATCGAAGAGACCAGTCTCCAGATTCTGAGGGCTTTGCAGCTTCCGAATGCTAACCTTGCGTCGCAAATCTGAGATACAGGGTTCAGAGATGCGGAGCTCACATTCGGTAGAACAGACGTGGCTCTCACTTTTTGGCTTTAAAATGCGAGCCGCGTGCCTCTGCTGAGAAGAGATGCGGACCTCGCATTGCCAGTTATCGCGTTTGGCTAGCGACATCTGGGAAACGCGGATTCTCTGAGTCCCACGTTCTGTCGTAGAGACGCGGATCTCGTGTCTCTGAGAAGAGGCACAAACCTCGCGTTGCTGAACGTCACGTTTGGGAGGTGAGGCCTCGGACACGTGAGCTTCTTGAGCTCCGCGTTTTGGTCTCCAAACACAGACTTCGCGCGTCTGACGTAACTCAGAAGAGACGCAGGCATGAGATTTGCGTTTTATATCTGCTGGATAGATAGTTATTCCAGCTTCTTGCATCAGTTATCGATGTGCGCAGCGTCTTGCCGACGTTCGGCATTCCGATTACGCTTCACGAGTTGTTGAGAATCCCCGGTAACCTGGAGCTGAGGAAGAGGAAGGGCGTGGCTGGACTGGCCTTCCACGGCGTTAGCCTCGTGGGTGGGGTCTCGTGGGAGGCGCTAACACAGGCCTTGCATGCGATGTGGCCAAACATGACGCTCTTTGCGCAGGCCATTTTCGGGGAAGTCTCCGAAGGTACTTGAGAGCGAACCTCCAAAGAGACCTTGCGACACTGCCACGCCCTAGGGTTCCTGGACCTAAAAGAGAGGAACTCTTCATACTTTGCCAGATCGAATTTTATGACAAGTGATTCGACTATTTTTTCCACGAAGGTGGCATCACTTTGCGCCACAACTTGCTCATCAGTAGGAAGGTAATCCCAAGCAGAGTCGCCATCTCTTATTCCCTTGGGGAAAAAATTGAGTATATGGATCGTAAAATTTCCTTGAATCAATAAAAGATTACAACAATCTCAAAAGTTTCAAATACAAGAGAGAAGATATTCAAGCTCAAATCTTTTCTTTGTTTAAGGTTGGTTCTTGATATAGCGATGGAAAGTGAATCTTATTTTCTGTTGACCAGGTGAACGTCAAGCTCTTCTGGGAATCTTCTCTTCAGATTACGGACGGAGTCGCATAGCTCCTATCCAAATGGGATCTCAAAGAGACTTGGGCAAAAATTATACTCAGTAAGTTGGTAGAAAAATTAACTCTTTTTCAGAGCTCTTCAGCTGGAAATCTTGATCAAATTCTCCTCTCTTAGTTCGACCGACCAAAATTCCGACCCAAAAGTCCGACCAAAAACTTCTGACCCTCTTCAATAGACCATTGAGCTATTTATAGGGGTTTTAGGGTTAAAATTGTCCCTAAAAATCCTCCATAATCGGGTTAACTTCTCTAATTACATGGGCAGCAATTGACCTGGTAATGAGGGTTGTTATAACTGAAATGTAGGGCTCTTCCACAGTTGAAACGAGAGCTTCAAGTTCTGCGTCTTGGCATTGCAGTGATGCTGGGACACGGGCTTCGAGCCTCGCGTTTTGACACTGTGGTGATGTTGAGACGCGGACTTCGAACTCTGCGTCTTGGCATTGCGGTGACGCTGGGACGCGGGCTTCGAGCCTCGCGTTTTGACACTGCGGTGACGCTAAGACGCGGGCTTTGAACTCTGCGTCTTAGCTTTGCAGTGATGCTGGGACACTGGCTTCGAGCCTCACGTTTTGAGTTTGCATGAGTGGCTCTGATTAGCCTCGCGTCCGGAGTATAGATTCTGCTCTCTGATGACTTGTCCTCAATGATTTTTAGACAGTTTACACCTACATTTAAGCATTCTAAGTTCTTACATAGGTTACTCAATCTTCAAGTCTCCTTCAAATGGGCTTCTCTAAAAATTCACGCGTTGATCGTCTGAACTTGAATCCCATACTTGAGTCAACTTGAGTACTTCAACACCTTTCTTTTGAGGAAGCATGAAACTAAATCTCTTGAACCCTGAAAAAGTTAAACACACTTGAACTTGATTAGTACTTCATTACTACATGAGTGTTGTAATCATCAAAACAAGAAACCGGTGATTGTAACCTTTGGCCAACAAACTCCCTCTTTTTGATGATGACAAAACACATGAGTTATCTATAAAAAATAATATGAAGAGCATGAAAAGCTTCCCCTTAAATTATGTTTATATGAAATCAAGTTCAATATGACTAAAAATTTCGTTAGTGTAATCAAGTCACATGTATGCATATAAAATTTAATAATTTAGAACTATATGCATAAATAGCTATCCATCTATCCATGCCTCCTTCCACCAATAAAATATGCAATAAAATAAAGAGTACTTAATCATCTATTGCGTAAAATATGGGTGAATAGATTTAATACATTTAAAACAAAATAACTCACAACAATTCTTCTTCCCCTTTTTATCATACATCAAAAAGAAGATAGAGTAAACCAAAATTTGAAAGCCATAAGACTAATTTAAAAACAATTTAAAGACATGTAAAATTAATTGAAACAAACATGGATATTTGAAACCAATTTGAAAACAAGCAAAAGAAATACCGAATTGAAATTCAAAAATTCTAAGCCTATGAATCATGAATCCATCATACAAACATTCAATTACCACTAATGAAATAAAATCTATTATAATCAAGTGGTATTGTAAAAATGTTGACCAATTGAAAATCGGTAGAAACATAGTCAATTTCAATATCGCTTTTCTCATAATAATCTCTAAAAAGTGATATCAAATCTCTATATACTTGGTCTTACTATTTTGATTTACATTCTTAGTCATATGAATAGTACTAGTATTATCACAAAAGATTTTAATATGATCATAATGCTATTCATAAACAAAGAGAGTATGTTTAATCTAAAGGACTTGTGCATAACAAGCCCCGGCTACAATATACTCCGCCTTGGTGGTTAAGAGGGCCACAAATTTTTGTTTCTTGGGAGTCCATGAAAAAAGATAATTTCTTAAAACTTGACAAGGTTCACTAATGCTCTTCTTATCCACTCTACAACCGGCATAGTCGGTATCAAAATAACTCATCGTAGAAAATTGTCCGGTCTTCGGATACCACAATCTTATTCCAATAGTGCCCTTAAGAATTTAATAATTCATTTACTGCAATCAAATGAGACTCTTTAGGACAGGATTGAAATCTAGCACATATACAAACACTAAATATAATGTTCGACCTACTTGCCGCAAGTAAAGTAAACAACCAAACATGCTACGGTAGAGTTTAATATCAATATTTTTACTTTGTTCATCCTTATCAAGCTTGGTTGTGGTAACTATAGGAGTTTTACAGATCTTCGATCTTGTAGCCAAATTTCTTAATTAGTTCTCTTGTGTACTTGGCTTGATTAACGAAGATCCCATCCCTCCTTTGCTTGATTTGGAGTCCAAGAAAATAGTTGAGCTCTCCCATCATGCTCATTTCAAATTATTTCTTCATGCATAATTCAAAATCCTTGCATAGCTTTTCATTAGTAGATCTAAAAATGATATCAACAACATATACTTGCACTATCAAGATATCAATATCAACAAGTTTTGTAAACAAGGTGATATCTATTTTATCCTTAACAAAACCCTTATCAATAAGAAAACTATTAAGTTTGTCATACCAAGCTCTTGGAGGCTGTTTTAAATCATACAAAGCTTTTTCAAGTATAAAATCAAAATCGGATGTGTAGGATCAATAAATCTGGGGGTTGTTTAGCATGCACCTCCTCCTTAATAAAATTATTTAAAAATACACTTTTAACATCCATTTGAAAAGGTTAAATATCATTAAACAAGGCAAAAGAAAGGGTCATCCATATAGCTTCAAGCTGTGCAGGGTGCAAAGATTTTTTCAAAACTGATACTTTCAATTTGGGTGTAATCTTGGGCATTAGCCTAACTTTGTTCCTAATTATATTACTCGACTCATCCAAGATGTTTCTCAAGATCCATTTAATACCAATGGTTGGTCTTGAAAGTACACCTAGAGAGGAGTGAATAGGTGTACAGCTAATCTAATGACAAATAATACGAAATTTAAAAACTAATGCAACACACTTAGTGTAACCCAAGAGTGTAGCCGAATTTCCGGTGAAGGGCTCTAGACTAACTCCTCTAAATTCTTCTAAATAAGAGTTGAGGTGCTATTTGAACCTCTCTTGGTTAAACACAAGTATGGGCACACAATCAAACCAAGCATGTATATGATATGAATAATATGAATAATGCACAATGTAAGAGCGAGTTAGAGCAAGTGGAGCAATCGCAAACACCGAGATATGTTTCGAGATTCGAGCATCTAGCTCTACGTCCCCGCCTTCACACAGAAGGATTTTCACTAACTCGTCCATACAGGACTTCCCACACAGGGAACCTCCACTGAGGTTTGGGTAAATACAACTAGGAGTACACAACTCCTCTCTCCAACAATACAACCTCTTACTAGAGGCAAGGCACAAAGCCAAACAAGATCAACCTCACAATTGAGGGATAGGCACTTAGCCAAACAACAATTAACCTCTCACTAGAGGGATACAAACACCACTTCCACAATCACCTCTCACTAGAGGGATATCAATACAATCACCTTTCACTAGAGGGATATCACAAAGTATGGAAGGTTTACAACTTGGTGGAATCAACAACCACAAACTAATTTTCCCACAAAATAAAGATCCTAATAGATAGGATAGATAGATAGCTCAAGTGTGAGAAATCAAGGTGTTGGAAATCTAATCACAAAAAAAAAATACTTGAGAAAACAACTAGAATTTGATAGAAATGAAGAACAAAACAAATATCCCAAATCTCTATTTTTCTTTGCTTTTTTCAACCCTTGAAAACAAATAAAATATAAATCTTTTTGGCTTAAAAACTCTTTTGAAAACTTGTATATAAACACTAGAAAGAATGAGAATTTTTGCTCTTGAAAAACTTGTAAAAAACAGCTCAAATATGGGGTATTTATAACCCCTTAAAAATCTGCCCGTTGGCGCCATGCAAAGGGCATTTTTGCCCTTTCGGTCGACCGGGCGGTCGACCGGCCAACGGTCAAATTTATGACCGTTGAGCCCACCGGTCGACCGCCCGATTGACCGGGTCTAGATCCAGAGAGCAACGGCTCTCTGGGCTAGAGCGGAGCTCTCTATCGGTCGACCGGGCGGTAGACCGGGGCCATTCCAGATAGCAGAAGCTCTCTAGTGGTCGACCGATCCGGTCGACCGGCCTCCAGTCTAAGGCTGCGTGCACGTTCTGTGCACGTCGATCGATCGGACCGGTCGACTGACTTCTGCCTCGGTTGACCGGTCCGGTCGACCAGCAGACAGCCAGTCCAGAATTTTAGGGATTAAAAACTTGGGTTTTTGCCTTCTAAAAAATCCCATAAAATACACATAAATTTCACAAAAATATGTTCTTATAAGATCTTTCAAATACAAATATGTGTGACAAAAATTCAACACATATTTCAAATAATTTGAACCATTTTTGTGATATTGAAATTTTGTCTTAAACCAAAATCCGTATTTTCCAAAACTTGGATTTTTGAAATGGAAATCTGATTTTTTCAAAACACATGTAAATACAAAAACATGATATTTAAACAACTTTGAAGCATATTTTATATGGATATAATCTAATATACATATAAAGATTTATATCTATGTTTTTGACATAAAATCCAATATTAGTTAAACCAAAAACTGAAAACCAATAAACTTAAAACAAGTGTGTGTGTATTGTGAACTTGAGTATATCAACACTATCTAATCTTTACAATGAGATCTAAACAAAATCTTAGAATAAATAAACCGATGGTCTTCTTGTAGAACTCCGTCTCCAAGTCGACTCGATCCGAAACCGATCCAACGAGCTTGACTGCAACCGAGTGCAATATGTGATCTTGACGCTCGAGCTCTTGAATCATCATGTGAAAGCTGTTGGCCCAAAGGCCTTCCACTCTAGTTTTGATCATGATTAACTCATGTAGTTATGTGTACTAATAATCTTGTGATTTTAGTTTCAGATCATTAATCAAGTTATTAGTTGGTGATTAGCTTCAACAAGATGATTTGGAAGCTTTCACAAGTTGATTCAAGAGCCCGAGCGTCAAAGATCATATATAGCACTTGCTCGGTGAATCAAGGAGTTTTGGATCGAGTCGGCTTGGAGTTTGCGCTCTACAAGAAGACTTCGGTACCATAATTTAGTTTTGTGTTTAGATTCAAATTGTAAAGATTAGAATAGTATGATAATGCTCTAGTTCACAACACACACGTTTCATGTTTTGAATATTGGTTTTCGATTTTTCGGTTTTAGGTTTAACCGATCTTGGTTTGCATGAATAGATAGATTCAAAACAAGTTTACATGGTTTAATGTATATATGATTTGTTCTATATACATGCATGCTTCAACTCTTAGACAAACTTAGTTTTAACTTACTTATTCATGTGTTTTATGTTTTGGTATTTTTGACAAAACATATTTTGGAATTAATGACAAAAACTATGATATATATATATATATATATATATGTTTCATGTATATTGGATTTCTATCCATATGCATCATGCTTCAAAGTGTTTAAATATCATATTTTTGTATTTGGAAGAGTTTTGGACAAAACGTATTTTCTATTCAAATTCAAGTTTTAGAAAATACAGTTTTTGGTTTTTGGCAAAAATGATTAGACACAAAAATAGTTCATATTGATTGATATTTGAGCTAAACTTTTTACCACATGTTTATATATCAATGCAAAATGATAAAACTTATTTTGGTGATTTTTAGAAAAGATAAAAGAATTTTTAAACATGTTTTTAACTCAGTTTTCTGTTCCAGGCTTCACCAGTCGATTAGTCTTCTGATCAAGTCGACTTGGCTGAAGTCGGTCGACCGGGTCGGTCGACCGGCGTGCACAGATTTGTGCACGTTTGGCAGACATGGGACGGTCGACCGTCCGGGTCGACTGGGTCAGAGAGCAGAGCTCTCTGTTTGTTTGGGTCGACCGGGGCGGTCGACCGGTAGCTGCCAACGGACAAAAATTGACCGTTGGACGGTCGACCGGACCGGTCGACCGGCAGTGTATTTCTGACATTTCTGCTGCCAACGGCTATATTTTTCTGGGGTCTATAAATACCCCATTGGAAAGAGTTTTTTCTCCAAGATTTTTTGTGCGAATTTTTCCTTACTCTCTGGTGTTTTCACAGCAATAAAAAGAAGTTTTTGGATTCAAATTGAACAATCTATTTGGTGTTTTTGGTAGGGTTTGGAAATTCAAAGAAAAGGGTTTTTGGGAAAAGATTTAGCTTGAACTTCTCATCTTGTTTTCTACTAATTCCCAAGGATTTTTCTTTGTGATTTTGATTTCCATTCCATTGGTTTTCTCCACACTTGAGCTAAAATCTACTATCTTTTCTATAGGATCTTTGTGTGGGAGAAAGAAGTTGTTTGTGGTTGTTGTTTAGACCACCAAGTTAAAAACCCAATCTTTGTTTGGCTTTGTGCCTTGGGTTGTATCCCTCAAGTTGTGAGGTGATCCTTATTTGCTTTGTGCTAATCCCTCGGGTTTTGAGGTGATTGTTTGTTGGATTGGAGCTTGCCTCAAGGAGGAGGTTGTGGTTGTAAAGAGAGGAGTTGGGTACTCCTTGTGAGAGTTCTTTGTGGACTAGCTAGTGGATTAGAAATCCTTCGTGTGTCGAAGGCGGGGATGTAGAGCTGGGTGCTCGAACCTCGAAACATATCTTGTTGTTTGCGCTTGATCCATTGACTCTCTCTATCTCTCTCTTTACTTTGTGCCTTGCAAATATTCATATTGTGCATTCATACTTGCTTGGCTTGGTTGTCTGTGCATCATTTGTTGATTGCACTTGAGTGTATTGCATGAAGTTTTTAAATTCCGCATTGAGTTGACTAGATTAGCATAATCACCTATTCACCCCCCCTCTAGGTGATCTTTCAATTGGTATCAGACCTAGCGCTCCTGATATATAGGTTTAACCACCTAGGAGTGAGATCTTGGTTTGCTAATCTTCATTTGCATTGTTCATTTGCACTCATTTAGTTTGCTCTCATGGATAGCCCTCCCATGTTTGACCATATTAGACTTGATGTTTGGAAGGCCAATATGAGTAGCCATTTGAAAAGACTAGGACATCTAGTTTATCAAGCCTCCACTATGGAATCATTCCCTAATAGTAGCAAGCATAAAAAGGCTAATGCATTAGCACTTAGAGCACTTAGAGCATCTCTTAGTGAACATCTTTTACCGGTGTTTAATCATTATGACTCGGCTTTTGCAGTTTGGAGCTTATTGACATCTCCCGAGCTTCCAAGGATTATCAACAAGATGAGGAGATCTAAGAGAGAAAAGTCCGAAGAGCATTGCTTCATGGTCCAAGGAAAAAACTCCCTTGAGGTACAATCAGACACTCAATTAGATGATAGCTCTATTTCCTATTGCCATGGTTGTTTTGAAGTTCAAACTTTAAATTTGGAACTTGCTCAAAAGCTTGAAAATTTATTGGAAAAACACAATCTTTTGAAAGAGGACAATCTTGTTTTGAAAAATGAATTAAAGGATTTGTGTTCTAATTTTGAATTGATTTTGCAAGAGAAGGAAGAGATCACTAGTGAACGTGACTCACTAAGATCTCAACTAGACCTTGCCCTTGATGAGATTGAGATTTTGAAAAACAAAAATGATTGTAATGATGGTGTGAAAAACAATGAGGTTTTATCTTCTAAATTGGATTTTGTTTTAAAAGATAACCTTGTTTTGAAAAATAAAATTGATTCAATTACAAAAGAATTGGATCTTGTTTTGAAGAAAAATGAATCTTTGAAAATTGATATTGATTCTCATGTGTGCCATGCTAGTATACCTTCTTCTTCTTATAGCACACCTATTGCATGCTCCACTTTATCTTCCTCTATTGAAAATGATATAAATGTTTTGAAGAAAAGTGTTGAATGTTTGGGCTCCACTTTGAGCCAATGCACATTGAATCATTCACGTTTGGAAACCTTGGTTCGCAAGAAACAAGGTCCATCTTTGCATGCACACCCTACACGGCATACACATGCTTTCCACGGACACAACCATAACATGTATGCTCATGTGTACACATGTACACATTGTGGCCGAAAAGGTCACCTTGCTAGATTTTGTTATGATCGTGTTTATCATGAAATTTAGCAACTAATTTTGTTTGGGTGAGAAAAGAAACTAACCCCTATGGACCCAAAAGAAAATGGGTACCAAAGACCACTTCTATGCTTTTTGATGTAGGTGGGAGCTCTCGCATCACGTGAGAGTATTGGTGCCTTGAGGTGGATGCATTCTAAGCTTAAAAGAGAACCATTTGGATGCTTCACTCTCAAGGAGAATTGGTGGGAGGACCACCGTGGTTTGGAGAATTAGAGATGCACCTTCATCGGTTTTGGTATCATTCTCTAACTCCCATTTTTATTTGCATGCTTTTCATGATCATCTATTTATAGCATGCCATGTTTTATTGTTCATTATGTTTATGTCATGTTGATTAGATTAGTGTCATACATGTTTAGTTACTTGAGCACCCATGTTTCATATGGATCTATATTTAGTGTTCTCACCTTATTTAAACTAACATGTATGCCCTAAATCTAATGCACATGCATATGCATTATGACCATTTGGATGTTTATGATTGTATGATTTTTATTTTAATGATTCATGTTTTATTGTTTCATGATTAGTATGATGTTTGCCATGTTTATTAGACTTATGCTTTACATGATTAGTTGTTGAGACACCCATGTTTAGTATGGACCCATATTTTGTGTTCTCTTTATATTTTAGCTATCATGTTAATCATAGATCTAATGCACATGTCTTTATCATGCTAATCATATGGTTGACTATGACTTTTTGTTTAATAATTCATGTTTTGATGTTGGGTTATGATTCCCGTTTTATGCTTAATGATTTGATTACTTGTTTAGATGTTAGTTTTCATTAAGACTAGAATTTATACTTGCACATATAGTGGGACACAAATAAATCTTTATATATGTTTGTGCTTGGATGCTAATTTGTACCCATTAAATGTGCTAGTATAGCCTAGTTTTGATGATTCATGCATTTTAAACTTGTATTCCTATTTTTAGATTTGTTTTATGTGTGAGTTTTCATTTCATATATATGTTTATTTTGCCAAATCTTAAGTTATACATGTATACCCTTTGAGTCATTTGCCTTTCATGCAAATCTATATATATGGACTCAAATGTATTTAGGGATATGTATGTATACTTATTGTGTTGACAATTCATACATATACCTTGAAATGAAATTAGTTTTGGTGAAAATTTAGTTTTTCTTAACTTCGTGTTTATTTGTTTAACTTCATGTATATGTCTATCTTATCTAAACTATTGATTATACATGTCCATCCTTGAGCCACGTGCCTTCATGCATATACTTTTGTGGACTCATTATGTTTAGGATATGTATGTATACTTTAGTTTGTACATGACATACATATGCCTTGAAGTCTAAATCGTTTGAATGAATTTCATGATTGCTAAGTGATTTCACATTTATAATGAATTTCATGTTTTCAAGGAATTTCATATGAGCTTAATTGAATATTTTCATATTGATATGTGTCGCATTATACTTGTACACTCACTTTATTAGTTTACTCATGATTTGTTTTCATGAGACTATGATATGAGCTTTATGGACTTTGAGTGTTTAGTGATCATGTGATTTACATGTGTTTCATGAAAAACAATTTTGTTTTATTCCTTACTTGAAGGATTTCGTACTAGTTTTAAAAGTTTTTCCTATAACTAGTTCGTATTCTTCACTATGGTAGAGATTTTCAAACAAACCTTATTTTCAAACCTATTTTTGAAAACCCCTACCTTCTATGGGAGGATGGATGGGAGATCATGTTCTTATATACTTTAACATGAAAATCATTTAAAACTTGAACCATGATTGGGAGGTAGTAATATGAGTTATAAATTTGATATTATTGTTATTTCAATTGGTATCATTGAATTCTTTCAATTGGTATCAATCTTGACATTTCTTGTATACTCATATATATTTTGTATGTATGTATGCTTTCAATTCCTAGAATATCAATTTCAAGTGGTATCTATTTTCATACATATATATGTTTGTTTCAATTTTTTTTTAAACAATGCATAGGCTTGTTAAAATAAAAGTGAACATTACTTTAGTTTGTATTTCATAAAGGGAGAGAAAATTTGATTTTGTCTTTCAATTGATATTTGATTCCCACTCCCTTACTTTATGATTGATAATTTCAAATTGGTATCAAGATTTTCATATGTTTTTGTTTAAAATTGGTATCAATATTTTTGTTTGTTTCTTTTCAATTGGTATCAAGATGCTATTCTTTGACATATTTTCAATTGGTACCTTAATTGATTGTCACCTCTAATTGACTTTGTTTTAGACAAAAAGGGAAAATATTTTTTTTAATTCATTGTTTCGAACAAAAAGGGGGAGAAATATTTATTGATTTTTCAATTGATTTGGTTTTGCTTTTACCCCTTATTGAAGATTGATTCCTTGTATTAAAAAGAAAGAAGATTTTGTTTTGTTTTGGTTTTTACCCCTTTGTTGATGATTGACAAAAAGGGGAGAAGAATTTGGGTTTATATATGCATGTTTTTGTTTTGCATATATTAAGTTTAATTTAATTTAATTTTAATTGGTATCTAAAGCATGTTTTGTAATTGGATGTTTTGTAATTGGTATCTAGAGCGTAATTGGTATCTAGAGCATGTTTTGTTTTAAACATGTTTTGTTTTAAACATTTCATTGGAATTGGTGTTTTGTTTTAATTCATTGGAATTGGTGTTTTGTTTTAAACATTTCATTGGAATTGGTATCTAGAGCATGTTTTGTTTTTGAACATTTCATTGGTATCTAGAACCCTTTATTGTTTATGCATAGATATGCATGTTTCATGATTCATGTTTGAGAGCCTTCATTGCATATTCATTATGTTTATTTGGTTATGCATGAGTTAAGGGGGAGCTTCTTTGAAGCTTAACTTTAATCCATGCATATATAACTCCATGAGTTTTGTCATCATCAAAAGGGGGAGATTGTTGGCCCAAAGGCCTTCCACTCTAGTTTTGATGATGATTAACTCATGTAGTTATGTGTACTAATAATCTTGTGATTTTAGTTTCAGATCATTAATCAAGTTATTAGTTGGTGATTAGCTTCAACAAGATGATTTGGAAGCTTTCACAAGTTGATTCAAGAGCCCGAGCGTCAAAGATCATATATAGCACTTGCTCGGTGAATCAAGGAGTTTTGGATCGAGTCGGCTTGGAGTTTGCGCTCTACAAGAAGACTTCGGTACCATAGTTTAGTTTTGTGTTTAGATCCAAATTGTAAAGATTAGAATAGTATGATAATGCTCTAGTTCACAACACACACGTTTCATGTTTTGAATATTGGTTTTCGGTTTTAGGTTTAACCGATCTTAGTTTGCATGAATAGATAGATTCCAAAACAAGTTTACATGGTTTAATGTATATATGATTTGTTCTATATACATGCATGCTTCAACTCTTAAACAAACTTAGTTTTGACTTACTTATTCATGTGTTTTATGTTTTGGTATTTTTGACAAAACATATTTTGGAATTAATGACAAAAACTATGATATATATATATGTTTCATGTATATTGGATTTCTATCCATATGCATCATGCTTCAAAGTGTTTAAATATCATGTTTTTGTATTTGGAAGAGTTTTGGACAAAACGTATTTTCTATTCAAAATCCAAGTTTTAGAAAATACAGTTTTTGGTTTTTGGCAAAAATGATTAGACACAAAAATAGTTCATATTGATTGATATTTGAGCTAAACTTTTTACCACATGTTTATATATCAATGCAAAATGATAAAACTATTTTTGGTGATTTTTAAAAAAGATAAAAGAATTTTTAAACATGTTTTTAACTCAGTTTTCTGTTCCAGGCTTCACCAGTCGACTAGTCTTCTGACCAAGTCTACTTGGCTGAAGTCGGTCGACCGGGTCGGTCGACCGGCGTGCACAGATTTGTGCACGTTTGGCAGACATGGGACGGTCGACCGTCCGGGTCGACCGGGTTAGAGAGCAGAGCTCTCTGTTTGTTTGGGTCGACCGGGGCGGTCGACCGGTAGCTGCCAACGGACAAAAATTGACCGTTGGACAGTCGACCGGACCGGTCGACCGGCAGTGTATTTCTGGCATTTCTGCTGCCAACGACTATATTTTTCTGGGGTCTATAAATACCCCATTGGAAAGAGTTTTTCTCCAAGATTTTTTGTGCGAATTTTTCCTTACTCTCTGGTGTTTTCACAGCAATAAAAAGAAGTTTTTGGATTCAAATTGAACAATCTATTTGGTATTTTTGCTAGGGTTTGGAAATTCAAAGAAAAGGGTTTTTGGAAAAGATTTAGCTTGAACTTTCTCATCTTGTTTTCTACTAATTCCCAAGGATTTTTCTTTGTGATTTTGATTTCCATTCCATTGGTTTTCTCCACACTTGAGCTAAAATCTACTATCTTTTCTATAGGATCTTTGTGTGGGAGAAAGAAGTTGTTTGTGGTTGTTGTTTAGACCACCAAGTTAAAAACCCAATCTTTGTTTGGCTTTGTGCCTTGGGTTGTATCCCTCAAGTTGTGGGGTGATCCTTGTTTGCTTTGTGCTAATCCCTCGGGTTGTGAGGTGATTGTTTGTTGGATTTGAGCTTGCCTCAAGGAGGAGGTTGTGGTTGCAAAGAGAGGAGTTGGGTACTCCTTGTGAGAGTTCTTTGTGGACTAGCTAGTGGATTAGAAATCCTTCGTGTAGTCGAAGGCGGGGATGTAGAGCTGGGTGCTCGAACCTCGAAACATATCTTGTTGTTTGCGCTTGATCCATTGACTCCCTCTCTATCTCTCTCTTTACTTTGTGCCTTGCAAATATTCATATTGTGCATTCATACTTGCTTGGCTTGGTTGTGTGTGCATCATTTATTGATTGCACTTGAGTGTATTGCATTAAGTTTTTAAATTCTGCATTGAGTTGACTAGATTAGCATAATCACCTATTCACCCCCCCTCTAGGTGATCTTTCAAAATCTCCAAACACCTTTGTTGAAGCTATCACCTATTAATAACTTGATCAAATATCTGAAACTAAATATCACAAGATTATTAGTAAAACTATAACTACATGAGTTAATCATCATCAAAACTAGAGTGAAGGGCCCCTGGGCCAACAGGTCTATCATGGGGCCTAGGAACAAGACATCAAACTTGATTATGCTCAAATTGCTTGAGCTCTTCTTGAATTGCAAGTAACCAATATGAGTCGCTCTCGACCTCAATGATGTTCTTGGGCTCTAGGCGTGATGCAAAATGGCCATAAATATCATGAAGTTTGAATCTAGTAGTTACCCCTTTTGATACATTACCTAAGATGAGACTTTTTGGATGACTTGTAGCGTTTCTCCAATCCTTCGGTAGTGCTTGAGGTTGACTCCACTTCAACTTCTTGGACTTCATTATTTGCATTGTCCTTTGGCTTGACTTCTTCTTCTTGCACCAGTGAGTCTTTCATGGACATCTTCTCAATGTCTTCACCTAAGAAATCAATTTCTATAGCATTCTTCATAAGAAAATTAGATTCCTCAAACTTTACATGCATAGACTCTTCAATAGTCAAAGTTGACCTACTGAGGACTCTAAAAGTCTTACTTACATTTGAATAGCTAACAAAAATAGCTTAAAAATATTTTGGATCAAACTTTCCTAAATTTTCTTTCTGTATTCAAAACGAATCATTTACATCAAAAAACTTTAAAATATAAAATGTTCAGTTTTCTTAAATAGTAAATTTCAAAAGGAGATTTATTGAAATTTTTGTAAAAATAAATCCTATTCACAATGTAATATGAAGTGTTTACAGCCTCGACTCATAGATATTGAGAGAGTCTGTTTTCACTAATCTTGGTCTTAGCCATCTCTCGAAGAGTGTGTTTCTTCCTTTCAACGGCTCTATTTTGTTGTGGAGTTTTAGGACATGATAACTCATGTTTGATTCTATTTTCTTCACAATAAGTGATAAAGAAATTGTTGATAAATTCACTACCTTTATCAATTCTAATGCGTAAAATCAGAATTTTTTTCCTTAACTCTTTTTTCTAGAAACATGAAAATATAAAAAAGCTTCATCTTTGTGTTCTAAAAAGAAAATCCAAGTAAATCTTGAAAAATCATCAATTAAAACAAAAATAAAATGGTTTTAACTAAGACTTTTGATTTTAGTTGGACAAAACAAATTCATATATATCAATTCTAAAGGTCTTGATGTAATAATATTCTTAATTGATTTGAAAGGGGACTTGATTTGTTTCTCAAGTTGGCACGCATGACAAATGCGTTCTTTTTCTAATTTCAAACTGGGAATACCTTTCACCGATACCTTCAAATTAATTCAGGGTAGATGATCAAACGAAATATGAACTAATCTTCTATGCGATAACCAAGAGTCTTCATTAAAAGCATTTAATTTAAACAAGTAGCATTGTATTGAAAATTCTACATGTCAATCATGTATACATTATTTTCTCGAGAGCCAGAAAGTACACAAGAATTTGTTTTCTTATCCAAAATATCATAAGTAAATCATCAAAAATAACCTTTAACTTTTTGTCACATAATTGACTAATGCTTAAAAGATTATGTTTGAAAGCTTCAACCAAAACAATATTCTCAATTAAAGGAGATGAGTCAATTTTGATATTACCTATACCAATGATCTTATCCTTTGAGTTATCTCTGAATGTGACAGTGCCACCTTCGTGATACCTTGATAGAGTTGCAAAGTTGTCGATATCCCATGTCATATATCCTGAGCGAGCACTATCAAGGTACCGCCGGTCTCTATGTCTTGGAGCTTTGGTGCGTACCTATATCATTTAAAATAGATATTAACTTTGGTACCCAAATTTTCTTAGGTCCAAAAATGTTAGTTTTTCGAACCCAAACATGACTATTTGAAGCATTAATCTTCTCATAGCAAAACTTAGCCAAGTGACCTTTTCGGCCACAATAGGTGCATGTATACACTTTGGTATATAAAAATGTATGATATGCATAAGCATGATGAGCATGGGCATCTGAAGTGTGATGAGCATGTGGTTGTGCTTGTTTGTGAGCATGAAGGTATGTGTGAGAAACATCTGTGGATGGTTCCCTTTGAGTTTGCCTCTTTGAAAATATAACTTCTAATCTAGTTTTATCAAATTCACACTTTTTTAAAATATTACTCAAAGTGTTAATGTTATTTTTCATCATAGAAAGCTCATTTTCATCAATACTAGAAAATTTAGCTTTGCTAGAAATCTTATATGCATCAAAATTATTTTATGTCTTTTGAAGAGAAGAAGATAAAATTTCTTTTTCTTTTGAAATAACAACTAATTGATTTTGAAGAATTTCATTTTCTTTCTTCATTTTCAAATACTTCTTTTTGAGAAAATCATAGTTGTTTGAAAGTTCTTAAAAAACTTCACCAAGTTTATCCATTAATAACTCAAAATCATCAAGAATGGTTTTGGATGTTACCTTGGGTGTGTTATCATTAGCCATGAAATACACATTTGCCGTATTCACTTATTTCTTGGATTTACTCTCCGAGTCCCAAGTTACTTTCAAGGCCTTCTTTTTGTTAGGCTTCTTAGAGGTAGTAGGTTTTCTCTTGATCTCCGGGTAATCGACAACGATGTGTCCGGGCTTTCTATAATTGTAGCAAACTATCTTTTTTTCTCCTACCCTTACCATCTTCTATAGTTGTTGAACTTAGCCTTGTTGTACATTCTCCTCACATTTTTTACGATGAGGGACAAATCTTTATCATCTTCTTGGTCATCTTCTTCTTCATCAGAGATAATGAGAGTAGATTGGAAGGTAAGAGTCTTCTTCTTTTGAGATGTCTTCTCTAGCTTTTCTGTCCATCTCATAGTCTTAAAGTTTTTAATGAGATCATTGAGCTTCATCTCCTCTTTATCATTGAGCTCCTTCAAAGTAGTGGATTTGACTTCTCAAGATGATGAAAGAGCCCGAATGATCTTCCTTCCCTTTTGATCATTATCAATCTCATCACCTAAAGAAGTAAGACCATTTGTGATTTTAGTAAATCTTGTGATCATATCATCAATAGATTCATTCTCATTCATACTAAAATTTTCATTTTGGGAACGTAAGAGATATATTTTGGATCTCTTGACTTGTGATGTTCCCTCATGTGTGACAACCAAGTGTGACCAAATCTCATAGGCAGATTTGCAATGAATTACCCTTGAATGTCATCATCAGTTAAGGCTTAAAGCAAGATATAGAATGCCTTAGCATTAGCATCAAAGTCCTTGGTGATAACATCGGACCAAGTGTTCTCATCACCATCGAGTACACTAAATGGTTTGGTTACCACCTTTGCAACCTGGCTTCTTAGGGATTGCAAAAATATGATTATCTTAACTTTTCATATGGGAAAATTAAGGTCATCAAACTTGGGTGGAATCTTAATATTTACAGCCATAGATAATAGCGTGGGAAGGAAGAAAATCATGTAAAAGAATGATTAGTAAGAGGATCTCTGGGTCGTTAAACTAAAAACTAGAGTCAAGTTTTGATACCAATTGAAAGTCACCTAGAGGGGGGTGAATAGGTGATATGCTAATCAAAATGCGAAAATGTAACAATTGAAATGAATAATGAAACGATCAACTCAAAAACAAGAAATGAAGCCCGATTCTCAAATAAGGGCTCTAGAACTTCTCCTTTAGTGGGCAAAAACCTTGAGACTGTACAAGGGAACCTGCACGATTAGTACCAGGCACACACACAAACATGATAATAGAACATGATAGGCAATGGCTAGCGATCAAACAAGCAAAGAAAGACAAGCTGGAGCGAGGCTAGCATACAATGCTAAAGGATACCACGCTCGGTGTAGTTACCACTCTTGACGATGTCACGATAACGTATAGCTATCACTCACGACGTAAGTACACTCGAGTAGAGTTAGCAGGAAAGCGTTGGGCGCTTGACTCGCCTATCAGGCGGAGCGTGAGAGCCCGGAGGCTAAAGATTACCCGAAGGTTGGGCATAGAAAGCTTGGAGGTTAAACACAACCCGAAAGCTGAGAATAGTACCTGCAGGAGTGTTAGTGTCAAACGCACGCATATAATAAAGTAGTAATAGATAGCATCACAGGCACGCCATATGTACAGGAAGTAAACATTCTAGTACAAGCATTCGCCACAGGCATAATACATGCACAATTCTAGGCACTCGGCCACATACAAATATAACTACACGGTCCACAGAAATACAATATACAACATAGGGAAATAAAATACATAAATTCTTTAAAATACAACTCAACCTGCCGAAATGGGGAACCCAATAATGAGGCGAGTGCTCTTCGAAAAATGCTGAAAATCCCCAAACTTCAAACATATGCACATACGCACGGTACACCCACCATCACCATGAGAGAGATATTTTTAGAGAGAGAAAAAGCTAGAGAGAAAAAGTTAGAGAGAGAAAGAGACCTAGAGAGAAAGAGAGAGAAAGAGAGAGCTTGAGAGAAAGAAGAGAGAGAACTAGAGAGAGCTAGAGAGAAATGAGGGGAGAGAGAGGGTGTGTGGCCGGTCACAACTAGCCAGAGGTGGCCGGTGGCGGCCCTGGCCATCATGCTCCACAAATAGAGGAGAGAGAAAGAGGAAGGAGAAAGGGGGAAAGAGAGAGGAGAGAGAGAAGAAAGAAAGAGAGAGGAAAAAGAGAGAGAAATCAAGGGAGTGAGATCTAAGAGGAGAGAGGGGGCGCTAGCCAGCGGTAGTGACCGGCCAGGGCGGCATTGCGGCGGCTGGGCCGCTGTGGTCCCAAATCACTGAGAGAGAAGAAAAGGATAAAAAAGGAAAAGAAAAAAAGTAAGAAAAGGAGGAGGAAGAAGAAGAAGGGGAAGAAGAAGAGGAGGGTCAGTGATGTTGCAGGCCATCGCTGGGAGATCGTCGGAGGTGGCGACGCATGCCACAGGCGGCGACAGGTGGCAGATCTGGGAAAGAAAGAGGAAAAAGGAGAAGAGAAAGAGAAAGAGAAAGAGAAAGAGAAAGAGAAAGAAAGATAAAGAAAGGAAGAGAAATGAAATATAGAGGAGTTTGAACTGGTTGCTAAAGAAGGGGGCGCGACGACTACGTCGGGCATCATGGCGGTGGGCAGCAACGCTCTGGGCTAGGCGTCACCAGGGAGAAAATAGAGAAAGGGAAGGAAGAAGGAGAGAGGAAAAAAGGAAAAGAAAAAAGAAAATGAAAGAGAAAAGGAGAGTGATGGAGGGAAAATGATAAAGGGTAGGCCCCATGTGGATGCGTAGGCGATGGGATGGGGGGAAAGAAAAAGAAAAAGAAAAGAGATAAGAGAAAAGAGAAAATAGAAAGATTTCAAAATAATTATATTATTATATTATCTGGAAATATCGACTATTCCAGAAAAATCTCTAAAAATACCCGAAAGTCGAAAACATCACCCTGAGGTACAATATGAAATCATTTTTTAGAAATTAAATTTTATTTTCAAATTAAAAATCTAAAATCAACTAGTGATATCGGCCGATACCAAATCTGGCCGAGTTTTGATAAATTTAGATAAATCTCAAAAAATATATTAAAGTAGAAAATATGATTATAAGAAATATTGTGAAAGTAGATTTTAGAAATTTAACTCCGTTTGAAAATTAAAAATCCTGAAATCAACCAGTGATACTGGTCGACACCGATTCTGAATATTTTGCAATTTAATTCAGAAAATTTTAAAAAAATCATGAAAGATCTAAAATATTGGTAAAAAAAATTTGAAACTAAAATCAATCAAATCTGACTATCAGAAAGACCAAATTGAGTAATACACTAGGATCGGATTCTTGGTTCAGACTAGGGCTTACTCTGAGTCCACAAATCCAGATCCAATGCAAAACAATCACATAAATAATCATAAAATAAAAATAAATACGGAAAGTAAATTGAAAAGTATGATTGAAAATTCTAAATACAAAGTAAGTACGTATTCCACGAATGGGGTGATACAAAATATTTTTGCATTCTAATTATAATAAATTGGTGAATACTAGTTATTTAAATAGAAAACATTTAAAATAATATACATATACGGGAGAGTGGGTATATGCACTCATATATGAATGTAAATTATTCATGTGTAAGTGGAATAATATTTTAAGTGGGTATATATGTATATGCATGCATGTATTATACTAAATGAATATTTAATTAATAATGGTAAGTGGAATGGAGTTAGTGTGCATTAGAATGGGTGATGAAGGGCTAAGATTATTCTTGGTTAATGAAGAGGGGAGATGGAAAAATATGGGAATTTAAAACTAAATACAAAAGAGAAAATGAGAGAAATTTTTTTGATTTTCCTTTATCTTTCTCTCTCCCCCTCTCTTTTTCCCACTCACCCTTTCCCTGTCTCTCCTTCTCCCTTTCTCTCTTGATGTCGGTGGTGACCGACGAGGGGGAACGTCAGCCATGGTCGTACGACGGTGGCGCCACCAGGGAGCTAGGGCTGCAAGAGGTGGCAGAGCACCACCACCACCATTTTCATCATCATCTCCATCGTTATCTTCATCTCCCCTTTCTTTCTCTCTCTGTATGCGGCTACAGACGGCCAGGAGGCTAGAGTCGGTGCCAGAGCAACAACCGGGCAGAGGTGATGCCCAAAGGCAGCGGCGACAGGGCACAGTAGTGACGGTGGCCACGGCAAGAGGAGGGAAGAGGGTGTGCCTTTTTTCTTTAGCAAAAAAAGAAGAAGAAGAGAAGAGTGATGGGTTTTGGTTGTGGGTTCAATTGCAATCCGATTTGTTAAGAAACCCGACCCGACCCATTTGACTTAATGAAAGTTAAATTTATATTTAAACCCTTGGTGAATAAATTATTACATTTTAGACCCTGAGAAATTACAAACAGACTCTTATTATTTATAATACTGACCCGTATTTATCCATTTAGGTTTCCGATCAATATCTTGGCCGTCCAGAGTCAGATTCGGACGATTCTTGAGCCGATGCGATCATGGAGACGAGATTTACGCATCTACTATATAAATAATGGAATCAGATAAGGTGAGTTGGGTTTCTAATAGATTGTATTTAATTATACAATAATTACAAATATGACTTCCTGATAAATATGTAAACTTGTTTAGTATTAAAAAACTGAATTGAGACACACCAACAATTACAGAAATTATGTAATGAATTTAAATTACTAAGAATCTGGATTCAAATTATTGTGATGTATACCATGCTGGTTAACGATATAATTATGAATTAACCGGATTATGCTTGTGCACAACTTTAAGTTGTCCGGATAAAATATTATGATTTTTATGAAAGACTGTTAATAACTATATTACTAGCTCTGGAAGAAGCGATGAATATTACATGAGTAATACATGAATGAGAAAATTAGATAAATATGATTAAATAAGCATGATATGGTTGCTTTAACTGATATATTTAATTTTGTGTCCAACTCTTGGTACGATGGGATACATTGGTTTGCTGATGATAGTTCTTAGTATAATTAGTTAATGTTGTTTATTAATTTGAATTATTGGTAGGATCAGTTGTGTATATAGGTGCGTTGGGGTTTGTATCTTATGGAGGAACGGGCCGAAGGGATCCAGTGGGAATTGAAGACAGTATGGAAGAAAGGCCGAAGGGATCCAGTAGGAGTTGAAGACGGTATGGAGGAAGGGTCGGAGGGATCACGTAGGAGTCAAAGACGGTGAAATGTTGTTATTCTGTGTATGATTGGTATGTGTGTGCGCGTGCGCGTGTGATATACATATGTGTTTACACTTTATATGTGTTAAATGTGTTACCAGGGTATGGTAATGTGGACATCAGAATAAGGATCTATTAATTGAAATAAAGACACCGATATTGATTGCTCTATAGATATCGATACATATTGAACATTTGTTGGCACTAAATAGATAATTGAATTAAGATAGTTATGTAGCATGTATTTTCATGTACCACGTGCGTTGTATTTCATGTACTATATATACCGTATTTCATATATCATGTATACCATATACTATTAATATCATGTTTCAATTAAGAGTAAAATTAACTCCACTCACTGAGCTGTCGAGCTCAATTTCATGTTTTAGGTCAAGTCAGAGATAAAAATCGGGTAAAGATAAGGGTAGAGCACTGGAAGGACTCAGAGTACTTCTGATGTGGGTCTACCAAGATCTTGATTATGATTGAAAGTTTTGTTTATATGTATATATGAAGTTGTTGTTATAGAATAGAACAAACAGTTGATCATGTGTGAATTAGTTCAAGGATACGTGTATGTAGTGACATCTGAGTTCTAATTTTATCTGGACATGAATTAGATTTGGCTGTGTTAGACTATAATGTCGAGGGGAGTACTCTCATGTGTTCATTTTATTGATTTTGAGTTGGATTTATATGATTGAAAAATGAGTTTGAATTTAATAAGTAGGCGATATCAAACTAAAATTATATATTAAATTGTGTGGGACATTGTATATGGATATATGGCTGATGATAAGAACAAATTAGTATATATTGATGTATCAAGACAGACTATATGTTATGAGGAGATGTAATCGAAATTTTTGATGAATTCAGATATGATTATAAAAGATTATGAGATTGATTAGTGCAATTGGACTGGATTAAAGTTAAATTGGTGATTAAAATCTGGGACCATCACAGTCGGAGTCCTAAAAAATAGAGTATTTTTATGAGGACTGAGATCATGGTCGCAGTCCTCAAAAATTTTTTTTTTAGGACTGCGATTATGATCACAGTCCTCTATATACCAGCAATCCACATTTTTGAACTGTTTTGTTTATTTTTGAAGTGATTACTGCGGGGCATTTGCATCTTTGGCCGCTAAGGAGCGCTTCTGTGCTTGGCACCTAGCTTAAAAAAGGAGGTGGCTGAATTGAATAAAATTATGAAGCTGAGTTTTTTTTCTAATTACGATTTGACATAGGGGGCTGTTACGAAATCCCATATATATATATATATATATATATATATATTATATATATATATATATATATAATATATATATATATATATATATATGGGGTTACTGTACCTCAGCCGCCAGCTGAGAGAGTTCCTCAGCCGGCGGGACGTGGCAACATCAGAGCCGCAAACCTGTCATAAATTTTGGCAGACAAAATCCTGAAAAATCCCGCCTAATTTAATGTTAGTCACCTCAACATTGTATTTTCTGAAAATACCCTCACTCACAACTTTTTATCTTATGTAAAAACATTTCCTTTCAAAAAAATTTACAGATCTAAAATTTCACCTGATCATTCAGATCCAATTAGTTCTATTGTTTCACAAATTTGATCCGTTTTTTAAAATATATATTTGCAACACATGGCGCCAAAGAAATCATCCGCCGAAAAAGGTACTACAAAAACGATATTTTCAAAATTTTTTTAGGGTTTGTGAATTTTAATAGTTTTATTTTTTTTCCAGATTTATTTCCGTTTCTGTCTCTTTTTTTTATTTTTTAATTCTTGGGACCATGGTCGCAATTAAGAAAGAGATTCTGAAACTTTAGATGACGAATAAATTTTAAATTTATAAATTTTCTAACACAACGATAAAGGTCCATTTTCTTTCAAGTTTTTTTCATTTCCTTCTATTTTTACCATGGTCGTAGTATTTTTGAAAAAGCGATGTATATGTATGCGACCTTGCTAAAATTTTTTTAAATAATTTTTTTTTCATACACTATTTGTCGACCTCGGTCGCAGTTGTTAAAATTATAGTTGCAGATCTGTGCGACTTAGATCGTAGAGTTTAAAATTTTTTTTTTGGACTTTTCGTTGTAGACGAATGCTACGTTAGTCGTAGTATATGATACGTCCTTTGTTTTTTTTACATACTGATGACATGGGTCGCAGTTGTTTCAATATGCGATGTAGTGTCGTGCGACCATGGTCGCAGTGTATTTAACGTCATCTGTTTTTTAATTCTCGGGTCGCAGCTGTTTATGTTTTGCACTGTAGTCTTATGCGACCTTGGTCGCAGTGTCGACTCGGGTCGCTGTTGTTTACATTTTCGCTGTAGATGACTGCGACCTTGGTCGCAGTGTCGACCCGGGTCGCAGTTGTTTACATTTGCACTGTAGATGACTGAGACCTAGGTCGCAATGTTTTAAAAATAATTTATTTTTTATTCTCTTATAATTTTAAAATAATCATTGGTCTAAAGTTTTTAATTTTTCTTCATCTATAGGTAAACAACAGATGAAGTTCGTCCTCTGAGATCGAGCCTAAAACCTATGTGCGAGTTCATAAAGAAATTCAAAAAGTACATTCAGGCCGATTTCTTAGAGGCGATGAAGAATACCCCATTTGGCCCAATCTTCATGGCATTCTACAATGAGGAATTTGGGGTTGAAAAGGGTCTAAAATCAAACATTGCTGTACTGAGTATTTTAGACCGGTATGATAGGGATACAATGACCTTTAGAATTGGGGGCAAACAAATTGAGTTAACGGTGGAGGATGTTGCCCTAACTTTTGGTCTACCTATCATTGGGGGGGATTTTATTATGAATAAGACCTGTACGATGAAAGACAGAGGGGTTATAAAACATTATTTCCCCAATATAAAGAAGATCACGAAAGTATCTATTGAAGAGGCTTTGGATGATTTTCTGGTCAAGAAAAGGAGGAGGGGTGAATTAGATGTGACAAAGGATGAACAGCTTGAGCAGCAAGTGACTTTACATGAAATTATAAGAGACAGACAAAGACTTGCAACTCAAGACTTTACTACAATAATCATCCTGTACATGTCGGCCACTCTATTCTTCTCTGGCAGTAAATGCACGGTGCCGTGGTATATTGTGGAACAGATTGCCAATATGCAGCTGATGAGGACAATATGCTGGGCTAAAGCTGTTTGGCAATTCCTGATTGAGTCAATGGACATCTTCAGGCACACCACGTACAAGCTGCAAGGATGCTCCGTGCAAATTATTGTAAATATGAATATCAAATTTGGCCAACATTATATGAAATTTCCCCATAATCTTGTGAATATTTGTGTAAACTAATTTAATTTTACATTTTACAGTATTGGCTATGTGAGAGGGCTCCTATTTTTGAGCCGAGGTCTGGTTTGGAGGACAAAACCCCACGTGCAGTAAGATGGGACCTCCAGAACATTAGCAGATCTCTGCTTGAAGTTGATCTAAATGAGCTTGACGCAAATATCGTAAGTTTTAAAATATTAAATACCATATAATGTTGATTAAAATTTTATACATTTAAATGGGGCCTTGGTTCAAGTTCTTCTTATGTGCAGTACAAATAAAATGCGACCATAATCTCAGAATGCGACCATGGTCGCAGTATTAAGCTGCACGTTTCGCAGTTGATTTTACGTGCCAGACATACAAAGTGCGACCATGGTCGCATTCTCCTGATAATACCGTATACATTAAATGCGACCATGGTCGCAGTATTAAGCTGCAAGTCTTTGCAGTTAAATTTATGTGCCGGACAAATAAACTGCGACCATGGTCGCATTCTATCTTAATAGTTAATAAATAAACTGCGACCTTGGTCGCAGTAAAATTATTTCATTGTTTTAGTTTTAACTTAATTTTTTTATTTTTCTTTTCAGATTTTGTGTCGAATGGCCAACATCTCTAATGATGAAAAAATTATGATTGGCCTTCCTGTTGAAGAGGAAGAGAAGGAGGAAGAAGAAGAAGAAGAAGGAAATACATATAATCAAGCTAACATCCTGTCGGAAAAGGAGCCAGAAGCTACAGAAATAATTGAGCAAGAAGAGACGAGTGAGCAACAACCAACTTTTACAGGTTGTTTGCCATCACCACGGGATGAACAAGCTGAAGAAATTGAAGAGTTGAGGAATCAAAATCAGTACTTGAGAGAATATGTTTCTCAGCTTGAAAGGAAAATTGAAAAAATGGAGACTGAGAACAGACTCAAGGCTGAATTAAAGAAAAAAAGAAGAGAAATAAGAGAGAAGAAAAAATTAAAAAGTAGCAGAGAAAATTAAAAGTGAAAGAAGAAGAAGAAGAGCTGCTGAGAGCAGCCGCTGCTGCGGAGGAGAAGGAAAAGGAGAAGAGGAGGGAAGAGGAGGAGAATGAGAGGAGAAGGATGGAAGAGAGAAGGAAAAGGAGGAGAAGAGAGAAAAGGAGGAGAAGGAGAATGACAGGAGAATGAGGGAAGAAGAGGAGAAGGAGAAGAGGAGGAGGGAGGAGGAGGAGCAGGAGAAGGAGGAGAGAAGGAGGGAAGAGGAGGGGCAGGAGAGGAGGAGGAGAGAAGAGGAGGAGAATGAGAAGAGAAGGGAAGAGGAGGAGAGGAGAAGGAAGAGGAGGAGGAGCAGAAGAGGAGGAGTGTAGTGGAGAAGAAGGAGAAGGAGAAGAGGAGAAAGAAGAGGAGGAGCAGGAAAAGGAAAAGAGGAGGAAGTTAGAGGAGGAGAAGAAGAGGCAGGAGAAAAAGAAGAAAGAGGGGGAAGAGTTGAAGGAGAGGATGAAAGAAGAGGAGAGGAGAAGGAAGAAGGGCGAAGAGAAGAAGAAGCAGAAAATAATTATGGAGCAGATGGAGATGCAGGCTGAAGAGAAGAAGAAAAAAAATTGGAAGAGGATGAAATCATGGGTTCTGAATTTATTGTAAACATTTCTGGGGAAGATATCCCGTTTTTCTTTGAATATAACTCAACAGATTCAAGAACTCCAAAGAGATAGAGCTTCTGAAGAAAAAATTCAAGAACATACTCCGGATCAGAAGCAATCCTTAAAAAGAACAGTTTTGGATTACTCTAAAGGAACGATAGAAAGGGGAGTCAATGAACGCAAGCGCGCTGAAAGAGATCGCGATGACTCCGACTTCGTTTATCCAAAACAGAAGAAGAAAATAATGAACATCCTCTTCCACAGCCTGCGGCTCAGAGTTCTGCCGCTGGTTTCGGCGACAAAGAGATTTCCCCCACTCAGCCAAAAACGAGGGAATTGACCGAAACCACAGCATACAGAATTCTGCAGCCCAATCAACAAGCTATTATAAAAAATTTCTTGGACAAGGCCTTCTCTAAGTAAGTTAATTAATTTTATTATAAATCATATCAAAAACAGTTATATATATATATATATATAAGAACAATTTAATTACTAACTTTATTTTGAATATCTTGCAGTTCTACTGCATATCATGATACCGACAACGGAATCATTGTTACAAAGAATGATATTGAGGACCTGATGTTCAGTAGAGAGTTAGATGCGAATATAATTCATTTCTACATGCAGCATCTAGAGAAAAGACGAGGATTAAAAAGTATATTCTTTCGGAGCGAAGCTTGGGTAAACATCTATTTTCTACTTTACGGTTTAATGTAATATCAATTTCCTAATTAATTTGGTGAATTAAATCTTTGAACGTTAAATATTCTACTAATATTCTTTATCGCTGTTTAGGCATAACGAATGTACTGCGACTAAGGTCGCAGTTTATAATTAAATTAATTCACCCCAATATCAATTTAAATTGAAGGTTACGACTGTGGTCGCAGTTGCTGGCGGCAGTCTTAATCAACAACAAACACTGCGACCTTGGTCGCTATGCGTGCTAATATGAAAAGAGCAGCTACCTAATGAACTGCGATCTAAGTTGCAGTCCATGATAATATAAATCAGCAAGATTATAATTTTAGTAATAAAAAGTATGCGACCTAGATTGCAATTCCTGACGGTCTTTATCAATAACAACACTGCGACCTTGGTCGCTGCATTAATTAATATAGAAATGTGATAATTAAGAAACACTGCGACCATGATCGCGGTCTGTTGTCTTGACGTAATGACTTCTAATTTTCATAAATTTTTTTTATACTTTAAATTCATTTTGTATTTTATTTTTTTTTTATTGTCCGCAGCACGGTATTGTATCTAAAAGTAAAGATCTGGAAGATCATTTCATCAAGCAGCAGCTGTTGAAAAACTGGACAGATGATGTGCAGTACATGTTCTTCCCGATCATCACAAACATAGTGCCAACGATCCCGGATTTCACTAGACCTTGTTGGTATTTAATTGCCATACAGAAAAGTGAATTTTTTATAACTCTTTGGTCCCAGCTGAAAAAACTAGTAGTATATTTAAGCTTTATCAAAAAGATGCAAGAATAATGGTGAGTTAAAATTTAATATTTCGATTACTGGAAACTTGCATTTAATTTGATTAATACTGATTTTTTTTCTATTGACATTGCAGAAAGAAAGATTATTACAGATTTTTGAGTTTGATTTCAATAAATTAATAAGAAAAACAAATATAAAATACACAAGATGCCCCCAACAAGCAAACAGGTATATAAATTTTTGACATCTCCTTACCTATCATATTTTCTACATTTTTTTAGTACAAAATATAATTTCATTTAATGATTACTCTGTGCAAATTTCAGTGTTGATTGTGTATGCAAGTACATGAAAAGTATAGCATTTGGTAGTCCACCAGCTGTTGATACTGTTACGGCTGCTGATGTACAGAAACTAAGAAGTGAGCTTGCATACATGATACTTGTAGATAGAGAGAAGAGTTGGGATGAAGAAACAGAAATGATACGAAGGATGGTATTTGAAGACTGACAGTGGGCAATTTATTGATATACCACAAATTTTTATTTATAAATGTTAAAATATTTGCAATTCATTATTTTTTGTTGTTTTATTGATTTAATTTATAAACATTTTTATACATTTATTTATTATAAATTCCATTGATTATTTGCAATCTACATTTGTTACACCGTGCATTTTACTATTGCGTACTGATATTGCGACCAAACATGCGTTCAGCAGTTGTATTGCGACCAAAGTCGCATTAATGAACTGTTTTAGTTACAGCGTTTCCTTATATTGCGATACTGTAATCGAGACAGCGATCATGGTCGCAGTTACTTAATCATTTATCAGTTCCCAATGCGACTGTGGTCGCAATAATGAACTATTTTGGAGTACAAAGTAATTTAATGTAAGACTGTATTAACTTTTAAACTGTTTTGGATAACTGAACAGTCACCTAGGAAGTATACAAATTTTTGGGAAAAGGTAGAAAATAAAATTGGGACATATTCACGTGGTTTGAGAGCTTAAACCTTTTGGAATTCCGGGATTAAAAATATATAAAGGGTCATCAGGACAGGATTATAAACATACTAAATTGGTTTTACTCAAACTCGTTACTTTCAATATTCGGAATCAGATTCAAAAATGTCATCTCCACCGTCTTCACCGGAAAGAAGCCAATCATCTAATGATAATTGGATGTATAGTTCTGAAGCGATACCTCGCTATGGGTCAGAGGATGAGCTTGATACAGACGACCCGTTCTGAGAGTTCATTGATGAACCAAAATACATACATGAAGAGGAAGAAAGCGAAGAGGAGATTGATGTTAAAGAGGTGGAAGAGACGGAAAGCGATACGGAAGACGAACGCGGTCATAATCTTGAGGACGAATCTGGTTATGATGGTGATGACAAGAAAGAGTAGATTAGAAGTTTAAAATTTGTATTTTGATTTTATATATATATATATATATATATATATATATATATATATATATATTATATATATATATATATATATAACCCTGTTTTCTAAAATTAATTGTGTGAATTATAGTTTTTACTACTTAGTCTTTGGTTGAAATACTGTACATTTGTCACAAATTTTATTTCACCGAACTGCGACTCTGGTCGCAGTCATGAAACTAGTGTACACATCCAGACAATACGTTCAAATGGGCAAAAAGGTCGACACTGCGATCAAGGTCGCAGTTTTAATTTATGTTCAGTGGACTAAAGCAAAAACATAGGGCGAAAATGTAGAAATGGAAGTTACAATTAAAAGATAAAGGGAACGCTACGACTGTAGGCAAAAATACTTCAAAAAATCCGTCAGGCAACTGCGACTCGGGTCGCAGTGAATGAGCTGTTGTATATAAGGAGAAAGTCAATAATCAAATGTGTAAATATCGATGCGACCATGGTTGCAGTGGTACTTTACGTTGAGTGGAATTAAAAAGAACATAGCGCTAAAATTGTCGAAAATTATAATAGTGCGGAGAATCTTCAATTATATTCAGATGTTACAATACCAAGAGACGGGGGCAATTTTAAAAGCAACAATTCAATTTCCACGATATAGGAATACTGTGACCATGGTCGCAATTAACCGCGTACACTGCGACCAAAGTCGCTGTCTACGTTATAGTAAACAAAAATTAAACTATATAGGAGAATTTTGTAACAGTAAAACTTTAAAGTACAACTAATTACAAAAATAGTACAGTAGAAATAAAAAATGAGAATAAAATCTGATTATAATGACACGCCAGTGGCAGACTGCGACATGAATCTCTCTACACTGTGCGACCCTGGTTGCAGTTCATGAAAAAATGAAGACTTTATTCCTTCAAGATGGACGCAACACAAACCTACTTCTTCTGCCATTAAAAAAGGAATAGTAAGAATTTTAAACATAAATCATTATAAAAAATTGTTTAACAGGTTTAATGTAATACCAGTAACGGACAACCAGTCCTGTAATGGCCCAGCTCTTGACAGTTACCACATCTTTGATGCTTAACTTCCTTCTGATATATAGAATCTTCAAAACCAGACTTAAGCCTGGATGCAGCTCTAGGCCTCCCCTTGGTTGGTACAGGACCAATTAGATCACGTATATTCAATTCTTTACCATCTCGCAGAACGATAACGGATCCACTGGAACCAACTGTAGTTTTTTGCTGTGATGACTGAAAATTTCCTGACATGGCTCTGTATTCACTAGTGGTTTCTTCGGCAAATTTTTCCAAAACTGCGTCCATCTTTGAAAGATGGATATCAGAATCAGCGACCATCTCAAGAATTGCATTAAATTTTGAACGAATTGTCCACAATCTAGCCGTCCGTGGAGTGCCTTGACTGGGAAAAGGCCTAATGCCATTTTCAATTGCAACGTTTTTATAACGAGCATCCAACCTCCATCTCTGAATTATATATGATTCCGGTATATGTGTAACGTGATTGCGCCATAAAATACATACCCTCTGTTTCAAATAACGAGCAACTACAAGAAACATGAAGTTCCTCACGCTTATCATAACTGACCTTTTCCTAGCTGTCTTTTGATTCTGAAAAATCACCAACCAAATATTTTGATCCAGGTTTGTCATGTTCCAACTCTTCTGAAAACAACGTCATTATAACTGCCCATTCCTTTTGGAACAACTGAAAAATCTTCGGTGTATACAACTTCGAAACCTGTATCTCATATGGATTCGATGTACAGTTGAGCACAGAATTCAAACCCTGAAAATCTTGTTGAGATTCAGAGGTACAACGGGCAGCAACAGCTTTATCATATTGGTGAACAAATTCCACTAGTTTCGTGTTTGCATTAACAAAACCATCAAAGAAGGAATTAATACTCTCGGACCTCTGGCTGGTTGTCATTCCAGCACAAAAACATTCTTGAGATATGCATTAACCCAATGTCCGCGCAGTCTATGCATCTTCAACAACCAACTGTCTTTTCTTCTTCTAAATGATATTTTTCATTCATCAAACGCCATCGCTCCTCGCATGTGCTTATATCACGGGAGGTGTACCATCATGAAAATCAGAGACCACATCTTCTCCATACTTGTTTGTCATCGGTATTTGTTACTCGGCAATATGTTTACGTACATGCTAGAAACAAAACTGGTGCCGAGTAGTTGGAAAAACAATCTTGATGGCGTCACCAATCTGGGCATCCTGATCAGTAATAATCAACTTTGGTGCAACTCCATCATGCACTTGAGCCATTTTTGGAATAGCCACACAAACGTATCCCTCTGCTCATCAGCAAGCAATGCACAGCCAAACAAAATTGACTGCCGATGATGATTTACTCCAGTGAATGGAGCAAATGGCAAGCTCAAGTGATTAGTCCTGTATGTTGTGTCAAAAACGATCACATCATAGAACCTCAAATACGAGGAAATAGCTCTTCCATCAGCCCAAAAAATGCTTCTAAGTGTGCCCGCGTTATCGATTTCACTTGCAAAGAAAAATTCTAGATCGGTCTCGGCTTTCTCTTGGAAACATTTGATAATAGCAATAAACTCATGGCCAATATTATTTCTACGTTGACGAGTAAAATCAATAACTTGTTGCGGGCTCACTTCTTCACAGCCTTCTCCCTGGCTCATTGCATTCACAACACGGGAAATATTAGAAGGGCACATTCCCACATCAACCAAATTGATCATAATGCTTCTGCTAATCTTCGAACGATGGGTCTGGTGAGAGTAATGGTGATGTACCTTATCCGGGCTTGACAATTCATGTGAATGAGAATCAACAAATTTTGTGACAACCCAATATCTTTTGTCAAAAAAAACGAAGACGAACATGCATCTCAGTAGGACACGCTACTCTAGTGTCAATTCGACGATGCACTGTAAGCCCCTCTTATCTTTTGTCACACAACTTCTTCATACCTTCCTTGTTGCAGCAAAATTTTCTACAAATAACTTCATGAGGAGGCTTCCGTGACTTATCTATTCCTTTTCTTCTTACACCAAAACCTCTGTTTCTTACATAAGAATTGTAAGAATTGTATGCTTCCACATCCGTGAGAAACTGTTTCCCTAAAAAATTATTTGAGCTTTCAGACATTTCTCCATGTGTATTCATATCCTACAAAAACAATTAGATGAACTACATAAATATAAATATTTTTTAGATATCACACGTCTAAAATATAATTTCTAAAACCGCGACCAAGGTCGCAGATGAGATGAAATCTATATTACTTCTTACTAAAGACTGCGACCGTAGTCGCAGTTATCCGTATGAGCATATTTTTAAAAAAACAGAATAATAACTGTGCAACAATCTAATGAATATATAAAATGGATATAATTCACATAGAAACGTGTAAGAATTATGACACAAAGAATGCGACTTGGGTCGCAGTCACAAAATTCAAATTGCGACCTTGATCGCTGTTCTAAAAAAATTAAAACAAGTGATTATTCTATTCCGTAAAATAAATTATAGTTCGAATAAGGAATGCGACTTAGGTCGCAGTCACAAAAAAAGATTTCACAGCCGGAGATTATTTTCAAATAAGATTGCGACCGTGGTCGCATTTCTGAAACTTTAGAACAAGTGATTATAGGTCGCAGTACCATATATACTAAAGAGAAAAATTCTTTATTTAAGAATTGCGGGAAAAAAATTGACACAATTAAAACCTGTTGATCGGCATGCAAAGATGTCAACCCTTCAATATTTTCAATATTCTGAGATAAAGTTGAACCAGATGATATATCCTCCATATTTAGATCACCAGATAGAGATCGCTTACGACTGCGACCAGAATTGGCAGGGGAAGTAGACTGCTCAGACGTCGACATTAAATACAAAGGATAAAAAATTGCTCTGAAAAAATGATATTTTCAGGAAAAAGTTTATCGCAGGCTGAAAAGGAGAACCTAAATCTGACAAAGAGAGGTAAGTAAATAGGGGAAAAATAATAATAAATAATAATCTAAATCCTATAAAGAGCGGCAAAAATAAGGGAAAAAATAATAATAAATAATAACCTAAATCTGACAACGAGCGGTCAAAAAATTGCCTTGTGGGGAAATAATAATAAACAATAACGGAAGTTACAGAAAGAGTAGCTTTTCATAAGGGGTATTTAGTAATTTAACTTCTTCCTATAAGCGGGCCGCAAGTTAGTGCGGTGACAAATATTGAGTCACGTCACCGCAGGCTGAGAGAGTCTCTCAGCCGTCAGCTGATATACATTTCTCTCTCTCTCTCTCTTCTCTCTCTCTCTCTATATATATATATATATATATATATATATATATATATATATATATATATATATATATATATATATATATATATATATATATATCAGGTTCAGATCTAAAAGTTAGACCTGAAATCTTTATCAGATCGGTTGGAGTATGACTCTTTCAAACTTGAAACTCGATGATAATCCCGAAAGGAGAATTTATAAACTGAAACTCATAATCATATATTTCACTATATTTAATTAATAAAACTATAAAAATGAGAACTATCATCTTATTCTAAAACAAGTATGGAATTTTTCAATTTGCATCTAATAAAATTGAAATATACTTTAAAAAAATAACTGTAGTTGGAACCTGTATATATATATATATATATATATATATATATATATATATATATATAATATATATATATATATATATATATATATATATATGTATATGTATGTGCGTGCGTGCGTGCGTGCGTGCGTGTGTGTAGGAATCTGTACCTCAGCCGCCAGCTGAGAGAGACTCTGTCAGCTGGCGCAAAGTGGCTGAATTTTAACCACTATTTTGACTAATGGTACCAAGGTCGCAGTTTTATATGCGGACTGTGACAATGTCGCAGTGGTTTTATGAGGACTGTTGCCATGATCGCAGTCTTTTCTAAGGACTGCGACCAAGGTCGCAGTCTTTTCCTGAGGGCTGCTACCAGGGTCGCAGTCCTAATTACACTAAAATTATATGATTTTTTAGGTCTGCGACCATATTACAGTGGGCTGCGACCAAGTTGCAGTGGGTTTGCGACCATATTATAGTGACAGCTGAGAGAGTCTCTCTCAGCTGGCGGCTGAGGTACATTTTTCACACACACACATATATGTATATATATGTATGTATATATGTATGTATATGTATATGTATATATATATGAGAATCAGACTCGAACCCGAATCAGAATTCCTTATTGTGTTCGGGTTCGACAATGACATGGATATGATCCGAACCTGACCCGTTTACACGCCTATATGCACAGTGACTTCTTGATTTCCATCAAATATGTTTTTAACTGTTGTTGATTATGTCTAGGTGTACACCTCTCAACTCTGCCCTCAATGAAAACTAGGATTAAACAGTTACGGCCGTCAACACTAATGGCACAATTGCATTAGCTTCAAATTTAATTGATGCAATCTATACTGTAAGGTCTTGTTTGGTAAGTGGAATTATCTCGAGAATTAAGTTAATTCCAGCCAACTCTTACCGATCACCAAATTTTGACAAGAATTAGCAAGTCATGATGAATTGAATTTAGCCCAAAACCGCCTCGAAAAAAATCACTCAATTCTTCAAAGCCCAAGAGTTATTAATTCCACCAATAAGGTGGAATTAATTTCTATTTTCTCTTTTTCTCTATCTCAACCCCGATCTTTAGCTACTCTAATTCTAAATAAATCAAAAAATCTATTTAAGATTCAGAATTAGACGAGAATCATATCTTTGAATATCTGCTATATCTTTGTGCCAAGAAAATACACATAATGATCTGCATGAATCTAAGCATCTCACCCAACCATTTTGGGTCCTTTTCGTGGGGTAAATTGAATGGAAACAGTCTTGATTAAAAATCATGGAACACATGGTACATTAACAAGTCTAATATGAAGACTATGAACATCATAATGAAGTCTCTGACTTTAACAAGGAGCCTATACATACACAAGAATTTTCTTTTTCATTATGAATTGATTTATTTAGTTATTTGTGTCTAATCTTTGAAGGAAAGCTAATTTGGGGACTGAAACATGTGAAATTGATTTCACGGCTCAAAGATATTTCTGTATCGGAGTATCCACAGGTCGATTACAGTGGACGTAGACACATTTTGGATTGAACTAGACCATGCAGCGTTGTGGCGTACGAGCCGGTAATCGTGAAGAGCATTGTGCTCTAACCAATTGAGGTCGACCGATTTGACAACCGCGGGCTAGTATGAGAGCGGTTGTTAAGAGTGTTTCACATCTATTTGGTTTCAAAGTGAGTTTGGTATGACAAAGACAGTGAGTTTTATATTCCTTTTTATTTTGAAGTCGTGTGTGTATTGAGATTTATTGAGATAAAATCGTTAAAAACTCTTCGGCATTTTCTAATAAGAATTTAATGAAACATCTTTAAGATAGAAAAGTATAAATTTGCATAGACACACTTATACTTAAGTTGCTTCTTATCAAAAAGAAAAAGAAAAAAGAACAAAAAGCGAAGCCATTGAAATATTCTCAGCTTTGTCGTGACTTCTCTCTTTAACCGTAGATGTGTTGTCAGCTACTTGGACCCGTCTGTAGAGAGAGAGGGAGATAGAGGAAGGTAGTACAGAGATCGGAAGACAAGGAAACGAATGACGCATTGCAGAAGACTAAGACAGGTCCCGGTCGACCGCACGGTCGACCGGTGGACAAGGTCGGTCGACCGACGTGCATAGCAAAAGACCGGTCGACCGGCTCCGGTCGACTAACTGAAACACGTCTGCTACCTGTTGGTGCCGGTCGACCAGACCGGTCGACGGGGCACAGGGTCGATCAACCGGCTGGTCGACCGACAGACGCGTTTTGGCTATCCTTTCTAGATTCGGATTCCTTTTCTGTTTGGGATCGAATCCAATCAGCGTTTCCTAAAACCCTGGTTCTCTGTGGCTATAAATAAGGGTTAGAGCCATCATGTATTGTATCCCTGAAATTCCCTCTGAAAATCTCCCTTGAAAATTCCTGAAAGCAAGGAATAAGTTGTATTGATTATTGAATCAATAATTCTCTCTTACCCCGAGGACGTAGGCACGATGCCAAATCTCGTTAAATACTGTGTTGATTGCTTTTCTCTATTGTTCTCTATTCTTATCGTGTTGGGTATATCTCCAGCTGCATCAGTCTCCATTTGGTGGATTCCTCAGAGAGGTTGTTGCCAAGGGCACGCGCAACAAGTGGTACTAGAGCATCCCAGGTTCGGCATGAGATTTTGTGTTGATTCCAAGGGCATCAGTTGCTGTTTGGCGGAGATCGTGTGTCGATCTCGAAACAGCGGTAGGAATGTTTGTGAGATCGTGTGTCGATCTCAAACAGCGTGTAGATTGCTCGAGGAATCAATTTGAAAGAGTAGATTACTTCAGACTCTTCGAGAATTTCGCGTAGAGGTAAAGATCCCATCTTTATCTAGTTTGTTTTATCTAACTCCATTTGTTTCCGCATTGCTTTGAGGAATCAGTTGAGAAAATGGCTAGAGAAATTACATCGAATCCATATCCGTTGAGGATTGATGTGGTGAAGTTCGACGGCAAGAACAACTTCGATATGTAGAGGTGTGGGTGATGGATGCGCTGACGGCATCAAAGCTCGAAGACACTCTACGGTTGGAGAAGAAGCATGCATCAACAACTGAAGAACATTGGGACAAGATGAACCATATGGCGTATGGCTTGATCAGGTCTTATTTGACACAAGACATTAATTATCATGTGTTGCATGAAATATTTGCAAGGCAGTTGTGGAAGATCTTAGAGAAGAAGTATCTAGCAAAAAGCGTCGAATCGCGGTTGCAGTTGAAGAGTAAGCTTTATCGTCTTCAGATGCAGAGAGGATGCTCCATCAACAAACACATGAATAGCTACATAAAAGCTTCTTACAGATCTAATTAATGTGGATGTGAAGATTGATGAAGAGAATAAGGCGGTAATTCTGTTGAATTCTCTTCTTCAAGAAGAGTATGAGATCTTTACTCTTACATTGATCAATGAAAGAAAATTCCTTAGCTATAGTGAGGTGTCTGCTACTTTTGTGAGTTATGAAGTAAGGAGACATGACAAACTGTCTTCTTCTGAGAGCACAACAGCAGAGGCATTGGCGGTAAGAGGCAGAAGTTTCAATAGGAAGGAAAGAGATTATCAGGAAGATCGCAGTCCAGATCAGGCTTCAGAGATCTGAAGAGGAACCAGTGTGCCTTATGCAAGGAGCTAGAGCACTAGAAAGTTGATTGTTTAAAGGCCAAAGATAAGAAGAAGGAGCTGATGACCGAGGCAAATCTCGCGCAGGTGGTCAGTACTCAAGCCAGTACATCACAGGCGGATGGATCGGATTTAGACTCATCGGTATTCTCTCTCTGTTACTACTCCTATTGTTAGTTACTCAGATAATGCTGAGTGGATCTTAGATACCGGAGCTACCTATCATTTGTGCCCGAATAGCGCCTATTTTTTTAGCTTTGAGAAGGTAGATGGATACTTCACAGTCATGGGTGATGATTATCCATGTAATGTGGAAGGGATGGGTATAATCCGTATCAAGATGTTTGATGGGATAGTACAAGAATTGAAGGAGGTGAGGTATGTACCTCAACTTAAAAGAAATCTTATCTCTGTTGATGCTTTGAAAGCATTGAGCCTTGTGGTATTCATATGAGATGGTGTTCTCAAGATGACCAAAGGTTCAATGGTGTAATGAAGGACGTCCGCCGGAATAATCTCTACTACGTGAAGGGTAGTACAGTTACAGGTCAGGTGGAGACTTCTAGTTCTTCAGATGATGGTTGCACACAGGTCTGACAGATGAAGGTCGGACAAGGACGTGAAAAGTCTTTGCAAGCTCATGCAAAGAAGAGATCATTAGAAGGTGCTGCTACCTGCAACTGGTGGGTGAACACAGCGTTTGGACAAGAAGAAGGTAAAATTCAACACCAGTACTCACCACTCTGAAGGTCTTCTTAATTGTGTTCACATAAGCATTTGGGGACCTGTTAAGACTGCATCGCTTGGAGGTCACAGATACTTTGTCTCTTTTATTGATAATTTATCTAGATATTATTGAATTTATCCCATGTGACGAAGGTGTGAAGTCCTAGATATGTTGGTGAAGTGAAAAGAAAGAATGGAGAAGCAGATAGGTAGGAAGATCAAGGAGCTACAGTTTGGTAATGTTGAAAGATACATGAACCAATTCCTACGATTTGGCCAGACCACTGGTATTGGTACTCACTTCACAGAAGATATACATGGGTTAGTTAAGGAAGTAAATCGTTCCTTACTGGAGAAGGTTCGGTGGTTGTTGTCTAATGCACGATTAGACAAATCGTTTTGGGCTGAGACGATGCGTATGCTAGCCATTTCATAAATGGATCGACTGCGATAGGAGGTAAAACTCCAATAGAGGTTTGGTCTGGGAAAGCTACTCAAGGTCATAGTTTGCTGCGGGAATTAGAAGTCCGGCCTCCTTTAGTGCCAAAGATGGCAAGGTGAATCCGCGAGCAAAGATGTTTGTGTTTTTGGATGTCAAGAGAAATATGAAAGGCTACAGGTTATGAGATTCCGAAAACAAGAAGATTGTATTGAGTCGGTGTTGACACTTAAAAAAGACAAGATTCTCATTGGTCCGAACGATGTCTAAACTTGTTGACATTTACAAAAGACAAGGGACAGACGAGCTGAAGACCAGTTTTTCACCCAACTCCAAGGGACGAGGAAGCGGTTTGGACTCCACTGATCCAGCAAGCAGAACAGTGAACCCGGATTGTTTCTAAACAGACCTCAGCAGGTCTAAAATGCTAGCATTTAGCATTACATTAGCCCAAAGAGATAGCCTCGTATGAGAGGCTAACATCATCCAGAGCATCGCCAGGAAGCTAACTGACAGCTTCGCCGAAAAGCCTCTTTTCGGACTTCGCCAGGAATTGCCTCTAGCTCCGCTATGAGCTTCAAAGCGGGCAGCTCCGCCATCAGCCTGCTATGGTCAACCTTTGACCAATCAAATCTCCTGATAAGATCGGATTCAATCTAATCAAATCCAATCAGGATTCAAATATGGCAGGTGATTGCCATAATCTCTTGACTCTCTTGAAACGAGTAAGTGGATCAAGGAGAATCAATCACGATATGGAAAGGATCATAACACATCGGAAAGATCAACCGACTTGCCATTTTCTAGCTCCGCGGAAGCTATTATAGCCTCGCAGCAAGGCTACTTTCCAGATTCAAACAGATTCGGTTCAATCTGTTTCTATATCTTCAAAGGGACGATTATACCCTTACTTTCCCTATAAATAGCCCATCAGGGCACAAGGGAGAGGGATCGCATCGCATCGCATCAGATCGAGGAGGATCATCAATTGATCATCGGCGAGATTGGCGTCTTCTCAAGATCGGACTTCTTCATCAACGCACCGTGCAATCTCTAATTCAGAGACCTTTCAAGAGAAATACTTCTCTTCTCAGGGTGGCGATACCTAACAACCTCTTTTCCTCAAGGAATCTCCGGACCCGGCGAGAAGGATTCCTCACAGAAGTGGTTTTGAGAAGTAGTCAGAGGGTTCTACCAATCCTCTATTCTCTGATTCCCGGAACCAGGCGAGAAGGGAATCTCATCGCTCGCATCGTCAAAGGGACAAAGTGGTCGCGCGCTGACCAGACTCCTATCGGCACATTTTCCCAGAATCTCTGAGGAGATCTACTTGTAATCTTTTAAGAATACTTGTAATTTAGCTCCTCAAACTTTTTTTGTAAGTTTTCCCCCTTTGCAAACATAATGGAAAAACAAGATGGCGACTCCGCTGGGGACTGTATTCTCCTCTGCTGAGAATCAAGTGTCGCAATGCGACGAACAGACCTTCGGGTCTATCTCTGAATTCAGAAAAGCCGGTGCAGCCAGATCTTCTCTGGCTAAAATCTTCAAGCAAAGTCTCTGCGGAGACGGAAAAGGTTCTCTGCAAACCTGCCGCAGTTCTCTGGCGCAACAAGGAAACATGCCCGCGGCCCAGATCCTGCACTTTTGAGAACCTTGTTATCCAGATCGATCAAGGAAGATTTGAAGAAGTCCTCTCTGGGGGTGGCCTGATGCTTCGAGCACGGAAGCACCGGAAGGTCTTCATGACCAAGGTTTCAATCAGAAACCAGAGGCAGAATTTTGCCAACACCCCGCAGCCCCGCTTGTGGCTATTCAGGTTCCTTGCGAACCTATGCATCCTCTGCCAAAACGGATATGGAGGCCTAAACAGAGGTCCTCTGCTGAAACTTCAGGCGTAGCCACGCCAAATCCGCGCCTCTCTTATGAAGAAAAAGCAAGATGCCCGCCTGCGCCAACAATGCTGCCAACCATAAAGTCAAGACGGCGATCATACCGTCGCCTAGAGCAGCAATGCCTACTGCTAGCCCTGTCTTCACAAGCAAGGCTATTGTACCTCGGCATACTCATCGGGTTTACAGCCGCGAGGCTAGAACCAGAAGCACTATGCGGTGCTGATCCTTTCCGCAGGAATAAGGGGAACGATGCGTTGTCCCATATACCAGATTGTTCAGGCCCTACAGGGCCGACCTGCGAGAATTCTTGGCGGACAAGCGGAGATTGAAGCATTTCCAGCCACTTCCTCCTGTCTTCGACGATGTGAATGCCAATTGGTGATGGTCCATTCTATGCAGTGTCGGTTACGACGACCCTCGCCACTGCTCCATATCGGCGATCAGTCTTTGATCGACTGTCTGCGCGCGTCCCGATGAAGCATCCAAAAGGAGCGGGCCACCGGATCCAGCCTCTGCATCCGTCAACATGACCGGAAGGGGCGGAGCTGCGCGGAAGAAGTCAAGCCTCTGACGACACCCCTTTCGGCTCCCCAGATCCAGATTATAGCCGGGCTTAGGTGAAGTCTTGGTGCGCGAAGAAGGTGTTTTTCCGAAGCACCAGATCCAGGGTGGCGATACCCTATAATTATGAGCAGCCTTCCTCCTCGACGGTCCCAACCGTGCCACAACTCAGGCGGTCACCCCAATCACACCGATGGAGAAGATGAAGAACAGCGGGTATGCCTCTTCAGCAACAGTCAGTTCGTTGCGAACGGACAAAGCATCGGTCAATATGGCCGAGAACGCCAATGACGACCTTCGTCGGCGTTTGGAAGCTCAGGAGCAGACCTCTAGAACTCAGTAAGAGGCCCTGGACAATATTCAACAGATGCTCGCTCAGTCTCCTCAGCAACCGGAATGATGATACCGGGAGTAATCATGACGAGGAGGGACATCTCAGCAATGATCCGCCCAAGACGGAGAGAACTAAGGGAGGTCTTCCCCTGGATGCCGAAGTCCTTAAAGGCCTTCAAGCTCAAATTTCATCCCTGGCTCAGAAGGATGAATTGAAGAAAGTGGGGTAGTCCGTCTTACCCACTGGAATGGATTCGGTGCCATATCCGCCAAGTTCAAACCACCAACGTTGCATACGTATGATGGTAAGAGCTCGCCCAATAAGCACATCTACTATTTCCGGTCCCAGACCGGTAATGTTCTAAGCAACGACGCCATCATGGCTAGGTTGTTCATCGGCACCTTGAAAGGGGTGGCATTCGACTGGTTCCGAAGCCTTCCTCAGGCTCTCTATCAATTCCTGGATCGACCTGGAAACTCGGTTCCTCTCTCGCTTCTATGAGGATGACACCGAAGTGACCATGGACAAGCTCCTTTCCACTGTGCAGAGGAAAGGCGAATCTGTCCTGAATACATTGAGCGGTTCAGAAATCTATCTCTGATGTGCCCAGCAGGGATGCCTTTACCCATGCTTTTACAAACATGCAGACATAACTTCTCGGATCAAGTAGAAGTTCGCATGGGGCTGTCAAGGCCCACACTTGGAAGGAACTGGTCGAACAAGCTGAGATAGCCGAAAAATCGGCTAAAAAGTTCGAGTCATCGCCCCTAGAAGCAAATGGGGCGCGAACAACAAAGGGCGCAGCGATCTCCCGCAGTCTTCCCAAGCTAAAGGGAAGGAAATTATGTCCGTCGAGCTGACCGGGGACATGCAGTCAAGGCAAGAAGAGCAGCTTCAACAATCAGGAGCCCAGTTCCCTCCTAAACAGTACTCCTTCAGAGACGACCAGGTGGTCACGATATTCCATCTGCTCCACAAAGGGAATAAGATGAAGTTGCCAGATGCTCGACGCCCTGATGAGATAGGGCGCACAAACGACCCTAATACTACTTCCTCTACCACAGGATGATCCACCATCCCTACTGACAAGTGCTATGTTCTCAAGGATAGAATTCAAGCCTTGGTCGACGCCGGAGTCCTCACACTGAAGACGGAGCAGAAGAAAGTCACTGCCAATATGGTGACTATTGAGTTCGGCACTGCCCAGAAGGTCATGGTTCCCGACGGGCCCTATTCAGCCCCGGCGCCACGGCTAGAAGTCAAGCATCCTCCAGCCATGACTCAATACAACAAGGGTCTCGTCCCTTTGACATTGGAGACAGGGGAAGTTATTGTGGATACACCCTGACCTCGTCCAAGACGTACAGCGGACGTCGAAGGACTCCAGCAAAAGGGCAAGCCCTGCAATGTCATCTCTGTCCTGCCAGATGATGGTAATCTTACTTCGGCTTCCCTCAGCGATTCAGAAGAAGAGAAGCATGCCTGTACAGCGCAGGCAGATGCGCCTCAACAGATGGGCACCCGGTCTGGAAAGTCATACCTAAGGCAGTATGACAGAACTACTGACGAGATACAGCAACAAACGGCGTCAGTACCAATGCCGACATCCACTTCCAATTCTAGCCAAGGGAAAGGAAAAACTAAGGAAGTGCGATTCGACCACGGTTGAAGAAACCGCCAAGCCAAGGGCTAGCCACGCCCTTTCGCTTTGATATATTGGCCCACTTAGCCAATATCCCGGCTCGTATCACAATACACGAGCTTCTTCGTCTCTCTAAAGAGACAAGAGAGGCACTCAGAGATTGCGCTAGCCAACTCAGAGTCCTTTCTGACATACATGCCTGAGATTCTGGTGATGAGATGCGGCTTTCCTGCTCAGAGTGCCATCACGCACAGTCAAAGGTACCTGCCATTACCTTCACGGAAGATATGCTTCTCAAAGACAACAAGCATGATCGACCTCTGTACTATACCGGGTATCGGTTCAACCTGTATTGAAAGGATACAAGTCGATCCGGGGTCTGCGCTCAGCATCATCCCCAAAAGGCTCCTCTACTTCCTTGGCATACCACTGTACAGGTTGTCCGCAACCACCACTACAATATATGGTTTCAACGCCGGGAGCAGCCATCCGCTTGGAAAGATTCGGCTTCGCTGCAGAATCGGAAGCCTGAAGTCAGAAGTGACATGCTATGTCATTGACGCGGGACACATCATACAACCTGCTACTGGGACGACCATGATCCATGCCAACTGGATCGTTCCATCCACTCTCCATCAGTGCTTCAAGTATGTTGAGGATGATGCGACAGTACGACTGTCTTCGCTGAGAAGCAGCCCTTCAAGGGGTGGAAACTATTTCACAGATGCTCTCCTATATCAAGAGGCTAGTGGAACGCGGGAGAACCATTGCCAGACAGTGATGAAAGCGGCAATGAGGCGGATTCGGAATCTGAAACGGGCATGCCGGCCATTCTGATTGGCGAGCCAATTGTAGCATGCTTTAATGATCCCCGATGTAAGATCCCTTCTGATGAGGAAGGCGAATGGAATAATTAATGATAATATTTCTTTTGATTATCCTGCGAGCATCGAGTCGATCAAATCCATTATGGATGGCTCTCTTCATATGCCCGTACATGAGTCGAGTGTGGCTAGTACATCCGTGGAAGCCATAGAAGGGGCCACGCTGGTAGTCCCTCCGTCCAAGCAAGGTCAGTCGCCGATAATCTTCGGCAAAGTTCGGCCAGGGAGATCCTCAACTACAGACTCAAGCTCAGAGTCGGATGCTCCACAGTTCTTTCATTACGCGCCATCAGCGCGCCATATCTCATGAAGAAGATGGGTTACAACCTGAAGCAGGGAGCGGGCCTAAACTTCGGAAAAGAAGACGCAGCTTGATGCGTAACTCCGTCCCAGAGGGAACCTGCAAATTACTATGATAGTACGCGCAGGGGTTTGGGTTATTTACACCCACATCATCAACAACGGTTCAGGACAAGGCGATGGATCGATCCCATCACAGTCGGCCTCATCCTCCGAATGGGACTCTGATGTCAGCATAGGAAGAATATTCGAAAGCCTCATGACTTCAAGCATCAGTTGGAACCCGCAGAGGTTGCCAATGAGAATCATGGGCCCAGCAAATTAAGTCTCCAATGGGAAAAGCGGTTTGAGCTGCGCGAGCCGCCTACCGAAGACAAGGTGATCCAGGTCAACTTGGGTAGTCAAGATCACCCCAAGCCTATTTTCATAAGTGAAAGCTTATCACTCATCGAAAAGGAAGAACTGATAATACTCATAAAAGAGTATATAGATGTTTTCGCCTGGAGCTATGAAGACATGCCCGGACTTGATCCACAGGTCGCTATGCACCGTCTAACATCAAGCCCGACGTTAAGCAGTCAAGCAGCAACAACGTCGGTTCCGCCCAAACATCATGGAGGCTATTGAAGCCGAAGTTCATAAGCTATTGCTTGTGGCTTCATCCGGGAGGAACAACATCCAGATTGGTGGCTAACATAGTCCCCGTCCCTCAAGAAGAATGGGAAAATACGAATCTGCATCGACTACCGTGATCTCAATACGGCCTGTCCCAAAGATGAATTCCCACTGCCGATCACCGATGTCATGATCGACAAACACATGCGGATTCGAGAGGATGTTTTTCATGGACGGCTTCTCAGGGTACAACCAGATCAAGATGTATCCTGATGACGAGAAGCATACTTCTTTCCGAACGCCATTGGGGTATACTGCTACACTGTAATGCCCCTTCGGACTGAAGAAACGCCGGAGCAACCTACCAGCGGGCGATGAGCATGATCTTCCGCGACCATCTCCGAAAGACGGTGGAATGCTATGTTGACGACATTGCTGTCAAAAGTCGCCGCAAAGATGAACATCTTTCGCGATCTAAGGACGATGTTTCAATATAATGCGGGCTCATCATTTGAAAATGAACCCGACAAAATCCTTTTAGGAGTATCTAGCGGCAAATTCCTTGGGTTCATCATCACATCAAAAGGAATCCATCTAGACCCAGCCAAAGTCAAAGCCATCCAGGACATGCATCCACCGAGGAACCTCAAAGAGCTCAGAGGCTTACAAGGCAGGTTAGCCTACATCAGAAGATTCATAGCAAATCTATCGGGCCGTTGCCAACCATTTACCCGACTAATGAAGAAGGGTACTGCCTTCATATGGGATCGAGCTTGTCAAGAAGCTTATGAAGACATTAAGAGGTATCTCACAAAATCTCCAGTCTTGGTGGCCCCTACATCAGGGAAACCATTCCTGCTTTATGTAAAAGCCCTGGATTATTCCCTCGGCGCCCTCCTCGCTCAGAAGGACGACAATGGCCATGAGCAGGCCATTTTACTATCTGAGTAGAACTCTCATAGGAGCGGAATCTCGCTACAATCCTATTGAGAAAGAGTGTTTAGCTCTCGTCTTCGCTGTCCAGAAGACTCGACATTATTTGGTTGCCAAACCATACATGTCATCTCCAGGGTGAACCCTTTACGTCTTCTCATGACGAAGCCCAGGTCGTTGAACTCAAGATTGGCTAAATGGGCACTGCTATTGTCCCAATACGACATAACCTTTACCCCTCAAAAGGCGGTTAAAGGTCAAGCCCTTGCAGAGTTCTTGGCTGCGCATCCAGTTCCGGAACATTCAAAACTTCACGAAGACATCCCTGATGAGGTTTCGAGTCTAATGCAACCTCAGCATCAGAGGAAGTGTGGCAGATGTTCTTTCGACGGAGCATCACGATGGGCCCCAAAGGCAAGATTATTGCCGGAGTAGGGGTTGTGTTCATCTCCCCACAGGATCATATCCTTCCAAGCGTTCTCCTTGACAGAGTCATGCTCTAATAATGTAGCGGAATACAATGCTCTGCTCATTGGTCTCCAACTCGCCCACGGAATGGGGTACGCTATCTTGAAGCTTATGGCGATTCAAAACTGATCATTAGCCAGGTAAAAGGTGAATATGAAGTCCGCCATGAGGACTTGGTGACTTTACTATCATACAGCTATCGAACTGGCTAGCCCTATTTGAAGGCTTCTACATCGGGCATGTGTCTCGATCTCAGAATACCAAGGCGGATGCTCTCGCTGCACTAGCGACGACGCTAGCCTTACCGGCCGACACAGAGTATCACCTCACAGTCGGCAACCCGGCATCTCGTATGCTCCAAGCATATGCTAAGGATCCAAGAAGTCCATCATACCTCCGTGAATCTTGAGCCGAGGATTGGCGCTTCCCCCTCATTGACTACGCTCTGCACGGTTGCCTCCAGACGATCCCAAAGAAGCGGCGTCCATCAGACGAAGGTCGCTCCGTTTCTACTATGATCCCACTTTGAAGACACTCTACCGTCTTCATATGACGGTGTCCTCCTCCGTTGTCTCTCATTCAGAGCACAGGAAGTGCTTAAAGAAGCACATGATGGCATTTGCGGAGCTCACCAGCCGGGTCCAAAGCTTAAAGACAGGTTGCACAGACTTGGGTACTACTGGCCGACCATGATGGCGATGCCACCCAATATGCACGAAGGTGTAAGGCGTGCCAGGTCCATGCAGACTTCATACACCAACCTTCGGAGTTGCTCCACCTACTGTTGCTTCATGGCCATTTGAAGCATGGGGAATCGATGTCGTAGGGCCAATCAGTCCCTCTTCGGCAAGAGGTCACCGTTTTATCCTGGCAATAACCGATTACTCTCTCAAAATGGGCAGAGGCCACACCCTTTTGCCGAAGTCAAAACCTCCCATCTGGTTAGCTTCATCAAACACCATGTCATCTATTGATTTGGTATCCCAGCGGATCATCCATGACAATGGTCCCCAATTCGTAAGCCAGGGTTCTATCGGTTCTGCGATAAATACCGAATTCAGAATGTGGCTTCAACCGCCTACAATCCTGCCGCCAACGGCTTGGCAGAGGCATTTAACAAGACAATCATCAAGCTGCTCAAGAAGTTTGTCTCCTCGAACAAGCGAGATTGGGACGAAAAGCTCGGTGAATGCCTTTGGGCCTACCGGACTACGGTTCGGACACCGACAGGCAATACGCCTTTCTCCCTGGTATATGGGTGCGAAGCGGTCATCCCATTGGAAATCCAGGTGCCATCATTACGGGTAGCCTTGACTACTAAGATGACATAGAAGACAATGATCGCCTGCGTCTTCAAAGCTCGAAGCCCTAGACGAGAAGCGGCTACAGCTCAGCAACACATCGAGCTATATCAGGCTCGGATGTCAAAAGCCTTCAATAAAAAGGTCAAGCAGAGAATCTTCCATAAAGGAGACCTGGTCTTAGCCGTCAGACGACCGATGATTATGACGCACAAGACCAAAGGCAAATTTCAGCCTAAATGGGAAGGACCGTTTGTGATAGAGACTCTATTCAAACGGAGCATATCGCCTCATGACTGCAGATGGCGACCTCCTCATGATGCCAATCAATGGCAAATTCTTAAAGAAATACTATCCTTAATCAAGGATCTTGCTCTCGATCAAGTTAACATTAACCTCTGATCGAGATCCGCGCGCAGCCGAATGCGCACAAAAAAGAGCCTCTCTCTTTCTCCAAGCATATCAAACCTGCTGGTAGCTGGGGTTTGCTTAAAATCCCAAGGGACCTGCTCCCATTTGATTCCCCTCTCTAAAATCACCTACCAATTCTCATCATAGAATGGTAGGATCACATATATATTCCGCTGTTACGTTACATTTAACCTATGACAGCAGCCCTCTCATTTCTCCTCGTGAGAACGAGATCTCAAAGTCACTTACCAATTCTCATCCATAGAATGGTAGGACTACATATATATCTCGCTGTTACGTTAACATCAAAACCTATGACAGTGATTCCCTCGTTTCTCCC